>WAAF01007600.1:858-15737 GCA_013400475.1 Tricholaema leucomelas | reverse complement strand
TCTTCAGCCTGGAGAAGAGAAGGATTCAAGACTTTGTNCTGGAGAAGAGAAGGATTCAAGACTTTGTAGTGTCTGAAGAGGACCTACAGGAAGGCTGGGGAGGGACTATTTACAAGGTCTTGTAATCACAGGACAAGGGGTACTGGGTTTAAACTGGAAGAGGGGAGATTCAAACCAGATGTTAGGAAAGGGTTCTTTACAGTGAGGGTGGTGAGACACTGGAACAGGTTGCCCAGGGAGGTTGTGGATGCTCCCTCTCTGGAGGTGTTCAAGGCCAGGTTGGATGAAGTCTTGAGTGGCTTGTTCCAGATGGAGGTGCACCTGCCTGTGGTGAGAGATTGGAACTGGATGATCTTTGAGGTCCTTTCCAACCTAAACCATTCTATGATTCTATGATTCTATATTGTATGCTTACTTTTTAACATTAATATATTAACATTTTAGCATTAATATTTTATTTATTATGACTGGATGAAAAACACCGTTTCTCAGTGGAAAATTATTTGTGCTTTGGTTCTGAAAACTTCTGATGCCTATGAAAGCATTTCAGTACCAAACTGGAGAAGTTCATGTAAGGAAATGCTTGGCTAGTGTCTGAGTTGTAGCTTAGAACACTTACCTATGAGTTGGGCTTCCCAACATGACGTCACTGTTCATGATATTGGTGACCTTGTGACCACCAGAATCTTTTATCCAAGAAGGAAGAATCCTGTAAAGATTCATAGCAGAAACCCAAGCTGTTTTTATCAAAAAGGTAGAAATGTTCAATCTCTGAACCGCAAATGCTATGTAGAAAATTGCAAGGCCTCTAAGCTGGACAATATTGCTGTAGATATTCTTATCCAAGAGACACAGGGAAGCAGAGAGGCATACCCCTCCTTACTTCCACCACATAATGTCAGAGATAATATTAGCACATTTTATTTCCAGCAACACTACTAAACCCAGTCAGTTCAGAGGGAATGAAAGTCTATTAATTTCAGTCTGTTAGCTACAGAACAGTCTGATAATTCCTATATGCATTCTGGAGCTATCAGTGTAAATGTTAGACTTACATCTTTGGGAGAAACTGCCAATCCCTTTTCCATTGTTTAGCATATTTGAGAAGAGAGGTATTTACATGTGCTCTCAATTGCCAAATAGAGTGAAGTATAAGCAGATGAAGAGTGCTGGAGAAACAGCTAACAAACTTGATTCATAAACCAAACCTACATGAGATAGGTTGAAGACAAATGGTAAAGACGGAATTCCCACGACCATTTCAAAGCACAGATGAGTGCTACCAAGTTACATCCTATGTTTTGAGACTAGGATGTAATCATGGCATAAGCCTTATATTACATCTCTAATGTGCCTACAAATATAGGCCTGTTTTGAAAGCTCATATATGGTTTCTGACCTAGTCGTATCACCTCATAAATGTGTGTAAGGAAAAGCCAGGAAGTCTACCATGTGTTCCTTGAGTTCTCATCTTTGAAGCAATTCACATAGGCTAGGACTCATTTCAGTTCTGAGCTGGAGGGGAATTGTTGTCCAGCTATTCTACTTTATTTTCTAAATTTTCTACTAAAAATAACTTTCTGTTAGCCTTTTTTAGCTAGTTGTAAGCAAAATGCCACAGTGATGGGGGTATTTTTTAAGAGGCTTCAGTTTAAAATTAAAAACCACATCTCTAACTTTTCTTGGAGATAGTAAGAGATTCCAAGCTAGAGAAGAGTAGATTTAGATTGGATGTTAGGAACAAGTTCTTTACCATGAGGGTAGTGGAACACTGGAACAGATTGCCCTGAGAGGTAGTTGAAAATATCCCCGAAGATACTGAAGGTGAGGCTTGACAGGGCTCTGAGCAACCTGATCTACTGGAGGATGCCCCTCTTTGCTGCAGAGGTGGTTGGATTAGATGACCTTTGGAGGTCTCTTTCAGTTGTTGTGGAGCACTCCAAATTCATTCTTCCCCCCTCTTTCCCTTTCTGCTCCATCTCTAGGAGGTTTGCATGGGTCAAGAAGAAGGCATGAAAAACTGCTTTCCAAACTGCCACCATGAGCTTGAAGGGGGAACAGCAAAAAGCATCTTTTCCACATGTGCACTGACTCATATGGAAGCCCATGCTGGAATTGGGCTGGTGGTTGGCTGGGTTCTTCACACTCAGTATATATGGCAAGGGGACACTTTGTCTAGGAAGAGCATAAATAGAGCGAGAGAAAAGGTGTGGCATTCCTGCCTTGACAGAGTTCTCATCTTTACAGAGTCCCCATTTTGCCGTGTTCCCATCTTTGGACCTACTTTTGCATGGCTGCCATTTTTGCATCATCCCCCCTTTTGGACAGTCCCCCACTTCTGCACCATTCTGTACAAATCTACAAGCCCAGTAAGTCCTTAGGTCCATTTGAGAGTGCTGATGGTGGTACCCAGACCCAGCTTCTCTCACATTGCACCACGCAGCCCAACTTCCTGCTGCTACCCCAAGCTGGGGAACATGCCAGCAATTTGGCTTCCCACCCTGTGCTGCTGAGGCAGCACTGCTTGCATGATCATCCTGCTCGCAGAAGCTGTGTCTGAGACACTTTTGACTTTGGCAGGTCCTTCCACTCACCTTGGAGTTTTGCCACTTGCATTCATGATTGGCTATTGCTTGCAGCATCAGAAGGCAGCCGAGCCACAGAGAAACTCAGCAAGGGATCATCTCCATTTTCCTATCTCACCTCTGCGAGTAAAAAAGCTGCTTCCCTTAGATTAATTTCTCAGCCTGATTTATAATGGAGTAAAGCTGTATTTACAGCTTAGCCTTTTCCATTTTCTGGCTTTCCAAATCTCTAAATTTGTCCATAAGCATCTTTTGAAGATTTTCTCGCCCAAATTAGAATTTGTAACTAAACCTAAACTAGTTCTGTATATAGTCTGGAGGCACAGATTTCAGGAAAATAAAAATAACTCTATTTTCAAAATTCCTATTCTGGCCAATTAATACCCCAAAACCTCCACAACATCAACTCTGTCATTCTGTGATTCCATACCTGAGTGAAGTATGGTGCTATGTTTCCTTTCAGCCAACATGTGTTAACAAAGCCATACAGTTAGCTTTAGGAGGACTGGCCACAAGGCACTCAGGCATGACACAGCCTGCATTATGCTGTGAGCCTGTGAATGAAGAACAGTTTTTGCCTGTGAGATCTAGTTGTTCCAGATTACTCATTCTTGATTAGTTTTTCTCTGCTCTGCTTTCATCATCATCTGGATTTGTCAGTTACATTAGCTGACTCAAGTAAATATTAGAGTTGTATTCCCCATACACAGACACCTGAGAAGATACAATGAAAAAAGTGGGACCAGGTCAGCTACTATCACAGTTCCAGACTACATCTAGGTATTTGTGTGTTAGAATGTTGCCGCCTTTAGAGAGACTCATCATTATTTCCTTCTGTTGAACCTGACACAGTGAGTTTCCAATATATGGGTTATTGATTCCACTAGAAAGTACTACTACATGACAAATAGAGTAAAGCTTGAATTTTCCAGATGCCATGTTTTATCTAACTGAGTGTATTTGGCATTTTTTCTTTTGATTTGTATTTTCAACTGGAAAGTTTTCTCTCATGAGACTGGAGACAAACATTCCTGGTAAAATACTGTCTCTTGTCTGTGTGCAAGAATTTTATCTGATCTCCTAGCCCATGCTTCATGAGCAACAGTGAGTAAAGTATTACATTTCTTTACTATCCTGTCTGGACCACAGTGATAATGATCACTTCTTGTGAAGAAATCTCTTGCAAAGCAGCTACTCTCCTTCACTGTGTAACCTGCCATACACTTTTGTCTGACTGCATCCACTGTATGATTATTAATATTCTATGTTTGGCCATAGAGCCTACACTTTGGATATATACCCTTCTTACCATCTTTCTTTGCTTTAACATACCTTGGATAGTATTAGCTAAAATCTACTTTTGCAATCTCTTGTGCTTATAATCTGCTATAATATACCACTTCTTTTTCCTTAGTATTTTAGAAAAAGATGTCTATGTGATTCTTCACCCTTTTTACTTCTTTATGCCACCTATCTGTTAGACTTTGGGTTAGGAAGAGAATATACTTGATTTGGTTTTGGAACATGTTTCCATCTCAGATCAGTCCTTCATTTACCTTAACTGATATCTTTATATCATTATATATTCCTGATTCATACCACCCTTGATAGCCAGTTTTCCTTTCCACTGACTTTTCCATCAACAAAATGAATATACAGTGGAAATCTGGCACAGCCAGGACCCTATGGCAGCAGACAGTTGGGGTTACAGTCTGCCCACTGCCACTCTACATTCAGTGTTTTCACTGAGGTCCCTGTTCTCTGGTGTTAAATGTCTAAGGAACAGTTTCATTTTAGACATGCTTATTGTTATTAAAGAGAAGATTGAAACATGACATGTTATGGTTGAATCATACAAGTTAGAAAAGAAGCATAAAGATTTCAAAGTTTTTGTAATATCTTTATTTTTTGAGAATTGAGGCTGTCTGAAGGTTACTGACAATACTATGTCCTTGACAAAGGTTTCAGGAGGTCAGTTGCCAACTCAGCACAAGAAATGACTATCTGTAGCCTTTCCTGATGCTGGTGCCTGTGAACTTCAAAGCATAATATATCAAGGTATGTAAATAAATCAAAGGAAACAAAGGTCTAGATTAAAATTAAAAAAAAAAAAAAGGGCGAGAAACCCCACCCCCCCCCATGCAAAAAAAAAAAAAAAAAAAGAGAGAAAACAAATTACAGACAAACAAAAGAACCCAAACAAAGCAACAACAACAACAAAACCCACCCCAACAAAACAAAATGAAACCAACCCCCCACAAAACTAAAGCCTTTCTCACATGAGTGACAGAATCCTGTCACAATTCATAATCCTGAATGCACTGAATGCTTGGTTAAAAGAGCAGCTGAGCCTGAGAAACATGTCGTTTACTTTCCTTCCCTTCCCTTGTTCTTTATGAATGAAAATATTTGGATAAAAAGGGATCTTTATTTCCCAACGTTTCATCTGCCTTTCCTGTTTATTCTTTACCTGGTGTCATAGTCCTCTGAGTTCTGGCAGTGTAATAATTTCCATAGCAGTCCTGCTGTGATGTCAGTAACAGAGGATTAAAATTTCACATTCTTAATAAGAAGAAAAAGAAAAATGAATACTTAAAGACTGTCTTCAAGTAAATATCCTTAGTAATGTACAATAAGGAAAGAAAAATGAAGGGAATTTCTGAGCCCCAGATTTGCAAACTTTTCACACATTCCCACATGGACTTCAGGAATGCAATTGTCTTTTGTTCCTTCTGTTAGGAAATTACTTTGGTTTTGGTTTTGGTTTTTTGTTGGCTTTTTTTTTTTTTTTTTCTTTTTTTTTTGGTTTGGGTTTTTTTGGGTGGGAGAGGGCAAAGAAAACTCTGGCAACGTTTCAGACTTGAGCAAATTAGATTTTAATTACATTTTTCAGTATTAAATGGCAGGGTCTCATTTTAAATATAGATCTGGATTGCATAAATAAGTAGTGCAAGAGAAAGGTGGGTGTGGGGTGGACTGATCAGCACCAGATAACTGCTTGTATGTTAAAGGCTTATGGCTGTGAAAAGAAACATCAGATGTGGTCCTAAGAAAGCTATCAACTTAGTAGTCTTTATGGTTATTCTAAGCTGCATCGCGGATCACATATTTCTCTAAAACAGATAGGTAGGTCAGACAAAACGTGTAGGCTAGTCAAGCACACATATAATTGAGCTTGAAAGATTCTAATTAAAAGCATTTGGAAGCCTATGAAGGAACTAGAATCTGAAACCATGAACACAAACCTCAAGGTAAGGCTAACATACCTCAGATCCAAGTTACAGAAAATCACTAGGGACCAGATTGTGCTGCCAGCATTCCCACAGGGGAGTTGTTTATTCTCCAAGTAATCCCTTTGAAACTGTGTTTAAAACCAGAAAGTCTGCACTAGATAGTTATTATCAACTGACAAAGTGGCAAGTAAAACCCTCTGAAAAATGTTCTTGAATATTTTTCTCATAACTGTGTTACAACTGAAATAAAACTTTAAATGAGCTATATTTTCACTATTACCAGAACAATATTTCAGTGTTATCTAAGTCATGACTTCATAAACAGGGTGGTATAACTATAGCCTTTGGGAAATCTGCTTTGGCTCCTGGTTGAAATCATGACTTGCCTGAAACAACAATAGGAACAACAAAACCACAACAAAAGGAGAAACTAAACAGGGACCAGTTTTAAGACCTGCAAAATAATGTCCTGTTTTCCGTGAAATACAAACAACAACACATTCCTCGGCACTTTACAGATAAAGTAGGAATAGGATTTTTAAGCTTTGTTAAAAGAAGATACAGTTCAAGATTTTTTTTTTTTTTACCTGGTATATCTGGTGTTTCAACAGTGATAAGGTGTTATGCAAAACACTTCTCACCAAAGCATTGAATGTCTTGCTCCAGATGTACCGTTGAGATATTCCAAGACTAATTACTATCTTACTGACATTGGGATAAAATGCTCTAAGGGAAAACGAAGTCCTTCCTGTGTGTATGCAGTCCCTTATATAATACTAACACTATAATACTCTTGTGATAATACTAATTTTATTGTAATACTAGGGTTATAATACTAGTGTACTGTGATGTATTTTTGGAAAGCAAAATGAAGTCATTAAAAGTGGCAAGTTTGGAAGTTCTTTATGTTCTGACTGATTAATTAATCCTCAGATCATCAGAGGAGCTGGATTTAGGCTGTGCATTCCTACAACAGCCTGTCTGACAGCCTGTTTCAGAACACCAACTTATCCCTTCTTTTTTTTTTCCTTTAATTAACAAGGATTAATGATTCAAAAAAAATAAAAAAGGAAAAAAGGAACAAAACAAAACAAAAGCAGGAACAGCATTTGAGAACTCGGACATAAAAGGATCAGAAAGTGGAGAATTTATCTACATAAAAGGATCAGAAAGTAGAGAATTTATCTGATGAGGACATAGTGATGATGTGGGTTTATGAAATTGTATGTTTCCATCGGGCAGCTCCTCCCTCTCTCTTATATTTTTGAAGTCACATATTGTGACTGCCTTGGAAACACCATCCCCATTCTGTGCTGGTTAGGTTACATTCATGTCTTGCTTCACTTTCATTACTCTTCTCTATTGTGAATCACTATTACTGCAACTTTTTTCTGACCATAATCATGTAGGGGGAAAGAGTATTTGGGTCTAAATATCAGAGGAACGTGGACTCTTGTGATGCCAGATATACTTTTTTGTTTTGTTTTAAGAGGAGGAAGTTTATTTCAAATTCGATAAATGAAACAAAACCAAGAATAGTACTATTGTAGCAAGTGCAGTGAGGGCCTTTCATAGACAGTAAGTTTGTTTCTAGGAGACACATCTATTGTTTTATTTTCAAGTTGTTATGAAGTGTACTGCAACTGGTCATCCCAGTTATTATCTTCACAAATATAAGATAAATAGAGCAGAATATTTTCTAGTATGTACATTATTGAAGACAATGTGGCTTTTCAGCATCGTGCTGAAGAATAAGGATTAAAAAACAAACTGCCAGCACAAATGCACATAAAACAAATTCTCTGTTTTCACTATTCAAGATTAGAGGAAATCAAATCACATAAATCAGGACAATAGTTTTGCCTAAAAAAAATATTAACTATAGAAAGAACTGTTCAACTTGTTATATATGTTTTCTTTTTAATTATTGATTGTAGAAGATGTTAATGCTTTTTTAGAGCTTATGAAAAATACATTACAGACACTCTTCTGAGTGTACTTATTCAAATGAAAGGGATTAAGTCATTGCTAAAACTGGTAAATCTCTTACTGAGTAACCTTAGAAGCTTCACTTCCACTTTCAAATAGTTTCACTATTTTGGCTGTTATTTAATTAACTAACCAATCCAAACAACATCAAGAGCTAAACATGATCCTAGTCCTCCAGAACCTATAGTTTTACAATGATACAGACTCCACAATCAAGACAAAATAGCCAGATGCAAATTTCACCTGTTGATCCCATGCATAACAGGAATAAAGTCTATTGGTACTGAGACGAGAGACACTGTTCTTCACAGAGACTATAAGAAAGTTCAGAGCCACATGGAAGTTGTAGAAACTCATTCTTTTATGGTCAAGTACTGCAGCTGATCTGAAATTTTTATCACTGGATCTCTCGATAGTGGAATAACATACATAAGGTATAGTGCTACACTGTCAGATGCTATGAAGAGCATAATAAGATACTAGAAAACTTGGAGACTGGAATTTTCTCAGGGGTTTTCTTATAATTATTTGTGTGTTTGAAAGGTCTGCTACTTTAATGTATTGTAATTCTTTTTTCATCTGCATTACTATGTATTTGAAATGTGTAGCATAAAAAGTTATGTGAGTATATGCACTGATTTGTAGCACAGAATTGCTTCTTACACATACAAGATACAAAAGTATATTTAAAAAGCAAAAAATCCACATTCATATTCAATTGTTTCTCTTTCCTATAGGAAATTCTATGTGGATCTATTCAGATGGAAGCATTCTAAGGAACTGGATTGGTTTCCTCTTACAGGTAAGCAAAATTATTAAGAATAACATTTAAGTTAGTAAGAATAACATTTACAATTAGTATTAGTGGACTGTGGTGCACAAATAGCATACAGCTAAGGCATTCACAATGTGATCAGCATAGAAAACACCTTGACTTCAGTAACTTTAATTTTTTCACCAGAGAAATGAATAATTTTATCTTAAGGAACTAATAGGAATACTAGATGCCTTTGCCTAGTCTTATTTTTAAGAAGCAAAGTGTAATTTATCTCAGAGTTGCCCGCAGTAATGAGATTTAGAAGGTGACAGTTACAAGCTTTAATTGGAAAGACTGCAGAGGTTAGGCATGAATCAGTGTGAAAAAAAATGTAAACAATTTCTGCATGTGCCCTGGGTTGCCCTATTGAGCAAGTTGTGATGAGGCCCTGAACATTTGTTTAACACTGTCTGCAACCTAAATGAGACACTGCTTAATCATCAACAGTAGACATATAAGGATGGTTATATCTAGAGACACACATACTACTGTGTGTCTCTAGTGCCATATATTGTAGGAAGTCATCTGCTTCCAAATCCAGCACGTGCAGTAGCCTCTGCACAGAAGGACTGATGTGCCTCCACTGCAAAAAGGGAAAACTCTAAAGGTGTGGAATTAAGAGTGATTAAATGTTTCAGTAGTGTTCAAATTTCATGGCAGTGTACGTGGCAAAATAATGAGAAATACAGAGCCCAGTCAGCAGTAGACTACATGGTCTCATGACTTAAGACTTACTTTAAATATAGGGCAGAAATATTTTCCATAGTGCTCAGTCTGCAGCCTTCACTGCTTGATGTGTCAGAAGGAAGAATTTGTGTCTTATGTTATTTCCATTGGCCTCTGAAGAATATGCAGACAGACAGTATCAGAAGAAAAATAACATTTCTAGAATACTCATGAAGAAAAAGATACCAAATCCACAACAGCATCAGAAAGACAATTCCTTATATTGCCCTTAAATTTGGACTTTAAGTTCTTTTTGCTCATATTTGCACAATAATACCCTCACGGAAATGTTTTTCATATCTTGGAATTCACAGATGTTCTAATCATGCAAGCAAAAATATTATGAAGTAATATATACAGTAATAATTCTCTAATTTGCCTTTTAAAAAAAATGGAGGAAAGTGTTCAGAGGCTATTGAACATCTGTAGCAGACAAAACCAATTTTCTGTAGGCAACTGAAAGATTTTTCTCTCTTGTTTTATGCTAAATAGTACTTCCTTGTTAGTAATCACTGTAAGATTTCTCTTAATAGGGTTATCCATATCAAATAATAATATGGGATGCCAAAGACACTCAAGATGAAGACTTGAGGATACTGATAGAGACAAAGTTGGACATAAGCCAGCAATGTGCACTTGCACCCAAAAAAGTCATTAATTTTCTGGGCTCCATCAAAAGAAGCGTGGTCAGCACATCAAGGAGGATGACTCTGCCCCTGTACTTCACTCTGGTAAGAACCCACTTAGATATACAGATCTGAATTCCTCAGCACAAGAAAAGCATGATTCTGTTTGAGTGGGTCCAGAGGAAGAAGATGAAAATGACCAGAGGGATGGAACATCTCTCCTATGAAGAAAGGCTGAGAGAGTTGGGGGTGTTGAGATTGGGGAAAAGAATACTTACTCCAGAGAGACCTTGTTGTGGCCTTTCTGTATGTAAAAGGGGCTTTTAGAAAAGATGGACAAAGACTTTTTAGCAAGGCCTGTAATGACAGGACAAGCAGCAATGGGTTTAAACTGGAAAGATTATAGATTTAGACTGGATATAAGGCAGATTTTTTTCTTGATGAGAATAGTAGGACTATAGAACAGGTTGCCCAGAGAAATTGTAGATGCTCCATCATTGCATGCAGTCAGTGTTAAATTGGAGAGACCTTTGAGCAACCCCATCTAGTGAAAGATATCCTTCCATGTCTATGACTGAGCGGTTGGGCTAGATGATATCTAAAGATCCCTTCTAACCCAAGCCCTTTGATAGTTCTGTAATAGTTGCCTGCTTCTCTGTTCACAAGACTTCAGTTGGGGTTTGCTGTTTGCTCTTACAGCTTTAGCCTAGAAATCTGACCTGACTTGAAAAGTATCAGACGAGTTACTGCAAGATGACTTGCAAGATGATATTGCATGAAGGTGCTTTCTTTATTTAGTTTCTTGTCTGAGTAATGAGAAGGCTGAAACAATCAAGTCTTAACCAAGAAGCACTGAAAAACATGACTGTTGAGTACATTTTCAATGTAAAATACCGCCTCGAGATACCTTGCCTTTTAACAAAAATAATCATAAAGAAAAACAAAAGCAAACTGACCTCCTTTTCTTGACCTCAGAGAATGTCATACTGTATCACTGAAATAAAATATGGCTTTGGCTTTGTGTTTGAGATTGTTCTGAAAGTTATTACTCCAGCCTTCTGCTTTTGCACTTTCTGTTTAGAGGAGAAATGGCAAGCAAAGAAGAAAATATTTTAAAGAGTTTATAACTATATAGGTAAACAGGAAATGTTTGCCACAAAAGGGCACTGGTATATTTACCATAAAGGGTCAGTTCACACAGTGTGAAGGACACAGACTTGTGACTTGGAGAAAGCCAGCTTTTTCTGGCAGGGCCTGGATCTTTCTATGTTTATATCATCGGCCTCTGTTTATGGAAGGTTTGTTGTCTTGTATACTGCGTGGTTAAACGTTCAGCATTTCTTATATGAAGTCTGCTTCAAACACTACATTCAAAAGAATCTGTAAACAGATAAACTGCACAAAAAAAAAATGTGCATTTTATTAAGGTTGAGTTTCCCACTGAAGCTCATTTCAAGTGTGAATGTGTTTTTCAGTTGGTATTAAAAAAACCTAAACTTTACTGAACCATCTTGTTAAAAGACAAACTGAAGCTTGTTACAACTGAATTGCAGAAGTAATTGTGTGTAGAAATGCAAGAGGAAAATATCTGGTACAACCAGGGAAACTATTTCTGCAGAATAACCTTGAAAATATAGTCCCTTATTTCCATGTGACTATGCTAGTAGTCTGTGAACCCAAAAAGGACTAGTAATCTGAATTAAGTTTCCTTGTTAATGACATTTCCTAGGTTTAGCCTCTTCAAGCATTTGTATTTCTGCTACAGCTGAGTGAATGCTGAGACTATATCAAATAGTCTTGTGGATTGTCCAGTCCTGTTCTGAATAACTTAAAATGTACATTTGCTTTTATTTGGGAGTTTCCTAGGACACATAAATGTAGCACTAACTAGTTCCACCAGTTTACAGTATTCTTATGCCCAGATACAAGCATGAGGCTGTTCTAAAGAGTCATGCATGAGGTTGTTCTAAAGACTCATAGAATCAGAACTGGTTTCTTCACTTTTCTTCAGGTAAGGAGTAAGATTAAGTTCTTTTAAAATAAGATGGGAAGTACAAACTTCAGAAATCTCAAGCTCCAACCAATAAAAAAACTTGCAAAGCTTGCTCTGACAACCCAAGGAGACATTTTTCAGCATGATTCAGGTGTTTCAGGGCAGATAGCTAGACTATTTTTTTTTTTTTCTCCCATTGATTTAGGTATTTAAATCCTTTCAGTTGTGCCTACTCTACTTACCTGCCAGAATAGTGACAGCCATTGTTTTTCAGTCTGCTTTTTTTATCTGAAGTTCTTCAGGACACATAATTGCTGTGAATCCTGTACTTGCCACATTTCTTATGCTTTCCTTCCCATTTTTTTTTTCTATATAATTTTCAGGAACTGGAGAAAGGGGTGATTTTCAACAGATGGAAAAGGTGGGTAGTGGATCTGTAGATATTAGAATTTGTTATTGTTTAAGAAGCTAGTAAACCACCAGATAGTCAAACACATTCTGTGGTGAGTCCCAGAGATTCTTCAAGTTCTATTCTAAACTCCTCTCTGTCAATGTCATCACAGTTGTTAGTGTTTGCAGTAGCAATAGCAACCTGTCTTCACATACTTGGTATCGATCTCCTTAGCTCAAATAAATGGAAATTACAACTTTTCAGATAAAACTGTTGTAAATTCAGCTTCAGTAGTTTTCCAGTAACAATCTATGGTTCCCAGCATCAGTTAGAACTCTTTAAAATGGGGTTAAAATGGGGGGAGGGGGGGGTTGTTGGGTTTTCATTTGTTTGTTTTTCACTTTCATAAGAATACAAATATCAAAGTGACAACAGGGCAAGAAATTTGTCACCTTTTTTTTTTAAGACTTTTTTTAAAGACTGAGGTTTTGGATTGTTTGGGTGTTTTTGCTGTTTTGTTTTTTTTGGGGGGGAGGGGTGTTAATTTTATTGTTAAGGAAAGCATGACAGAAGATCTCTGTAGACATCTCAAACCAGGGCAAGACAGACACTAGCCTTTGCTTGATTTTAGTGTCTACTCAAGTTACATTGTAGCGTGATGTAGTGGTTTGGGTGTTCCCTGCTCCCCTACACTTTAGAAATCACCCAGACTAGACTCAGACAGCTCTGGAAATATGAATGAAGCTTATATTTACAGCTAGCACAATTTACAAGCAGATATTTACAGTATATACAGTCATATATAGAAATATACAAGGTAGAAGGTAATACAGAAACACAACTCCCTTCCCAGAAACCTGAGTCCCCAGGAGGGGCTCTCTACTGCCCCTTCACCTTCCCCCTACCCCTCTCAACCTTACCCCAGCCCCAAGGAAGAATGGAGGTTTGGCCAGGGGATTAAGAAGCAAAGTGGAAAAAAAAAAATGGAGGGTGAGGTTAGAAAATAAGATGCAGCTCAGCCAGCAGCCTGAGAGTGGTTATCTACGTTTTTGTTTCTTGTTCCTAGGCACCTCAGCAAGCCTATGAGGGAAGTAGACATCAGCCTTGTTTTCCTTTCACAGCCTGTAATCTAGTTCTTCTCACCAAAACATTCTAGCTAGCTTCAAACTAGCACACTTGAGAAGGTAAACAACTGGAACAAATTTTAGAGTAACTGGAACAAACTTGAGAGTAAAGAAGATGCAGAAGCTGGTGGCAAATTTTAAGTCTATGACTATTCTTGTTGCTATAACCTCTCAAAAAGTATTTTTCAACAGTATCAAACAGCAATAATGCCAGGATAAATCTGTGGAAACTTCTGAGAATCATGGCGTTGAATCAGCTAATACCCACACAGTTCTCAGAAGCAAAAGATAGATTTTTTTTTTTCCCCCAGCAATAAGCAGAGCTTCTTCCTGCTTCATTGTATCAGTTAGAAGTAGAAAACCAACAAATTTCAAAGTCAAATCAGAAATTTGAGCCTTAATGATGTTCAATCACATAATTAGCAAGGTATGAATAACCTTGGAGGAGGGATACACAGTATCAGCTGAACTGGAAAGAATGTAACAGTCACACTCATTAGAGAAAGCGCTGAAAAGTCAACAGAAACACTAAAGATCAAAGTTGCTATGTAACTGCATTTAACGGAAGAAATGTCAACCTTTTAATTTCTGCTTGGGAGTCCTAGTTATTGATCTGACTTCAAAAGGTCATAACGGATAAATCAGACCGGGGAGTTGCTGTAGTCTCTCAATTTTGTTGCTGTTGCCTTTATTTTATTTTTTTTGTGTGTGTGTGTCCTGAACACTTTTAATTATCACTTAATAAATGTTTATAACACTAAAAAAAAAAAAAATTAAAAAAAATGCAATTTAGGCAGACTGTTGTATGATAACTCCAGTCAAGTGGGCAGATTCCCTAAGAAAGTTAAGACTGCAACTACAGGAGAAAGCACAAGATCCATACCAATTAACTTCAACCCTTGCTGACACAACATGATGACAAAGACAAATTTCAGTACATCTAAGACCACACCATGTCTGACCCCTGCACAGGATGCCTGTGAGCTGACCAACAGCCTTACAAAAGTTATGGGTTGGTCAGAGTTGCAGTCTAAGCGCTTTCCTTCTTTTTCCTTAGACAATTAAATTCTGCAGGCTGGGCAGGGGCATGGGCCTCACCACAATTCATCAGCAGCTCAAGGTAGAGAAAAGGGAGGGCATGTTACCCTTTGAAAAGTAAGGTCTTGTTCTGTGTGCCAGTGGTCTCATGAAAGACTTTAGATTCTTGTATGGTTGTTTGTTTAGTGGCATAGTATAAAGCATACTAAAATACAAAATCATATTAATACTGTGCAATCTGTAAGGGTGTCTTCACAGATAGCAACCCTTTCTCATAACACTTTTGTCCTGGAGTGTCCTGTATACCCCAAAATTCCTCTCCCTCTGTGGTTTGAATGGGAGAGGAAAAAGGTGTGA
>WAAF01007597.1:2622-15010 GCA_013400475.1 Tricholaema leucomelas | reverse complement strand
AATGGAGCAAAGCTGGAGATGGGGAGATTCATCCTGGAGGTGAGGAGGAAGTTGTTGAGCATGAGAGTGGTGAGAGGCTGGACTGGGTTGCCCAGGGAGGTGGTTGAGGCCCCATGGCTGGAGGTGTTTAAGGCCAGGCTGGCTGAGGCTGTGTGCAGCCTGCTCTAGGGTAGGGTGTCCCTGGGCATGGCAGGGGGTTGGAACTGGCTGATGTTTGTGGTCTCTTCCAACTCTGACTGATTCTCTGATTCTAAGTGGAGAACTGCACATAAATCTGCTTCCAGTTTGCAGTAATTACTCCTGTTATGACAGAACAATGCTTTAAAAGCAGTTCAGTGAAAAGGCAAAATGGAAAGAGAAAAAAACCACCCTAGGGTAGCTTAGGGTTTCCACCTAATTGAGCTTTCAGAGTAGAGCCTTCTTCACTGGTAGAACATCAGCTCTGTGTTTGTAATTCCATGCCATCCAGCCAAATGCCCTATTGTGCCTAGCCTATGATCCCAGGATGTACAGCAATAAGTGTAGCAGATACCCCATGGCAAGGGCTCTTGTTCCCACACTTCCTTACCTGTACCAAAAGGATGGCAGAGCACTCACTGCTGCATTAAGAATGGCCATCAACACTTAATTTAATGAGCAGCAGCTTGGCTTTATGAGGTAGCCCCAAGTCTTTCATCACATCCTTTAGTCAAGTTTGGATCATATTGTGGATGCCATCAGAGAAAGGCAAGCTCTAAGCACTGGTACAAAGGAATTGGTGTTTCTGCAGTGTACTCCAGCAGAACGCTGCTTTAGTGCTCAGTTAAATAAAGCCTATGAGCCAAGGGAACTATTTTTACTCCACTGAATAAAGGGGAATAGAAGAACATTGCTTAATACAGTAGCAGGCCCATTCTATGGCATTGTGTAATTAGGAGTAGGAGTTAATAACAGGACCTGAAATAGTAGGCAAGGTTTGGCTCAGTATCTGAGGGGTAGTCTTTCTGGGGCACAGATCTTCTTGTTCTGTGTTCTGGCTACAATTATGGAAGCAGCCTCAAGTAGGAGGTGTGAAGCTTCACTGCTACTTGAGTACTGTGTCCAGCAGGACAAGGGAGGTTCTTCTGCCCCTGTGCTCAGCACTGCTCAGGCCACACCTGGAGTGCTGTGTCCAATTGTGGGCTCCTCAAGTCAAGAGAGGTGTTGAGGTGCTGGAAGGTGTTGAGAGAAGGGCAGCAAAGCAGGTAAGAGGCCTGGAACACAAACCCTATGAAGAGAGGCTGAGGGAGCTGGGGGTGTGCAGCCTGCCCTGCGCATTGCTGTCTGCAGCTGCCTGAAGGGAGGTTGTAGCCTGGCAGGGTTGGGCTCTGCTGCCCGGCACCCAGCAACAGAACAAGGGGACACAGTCTGAAGCTGTGGCAGGGTAGATCTAGGCTGGATGTTAGGAGGAAGTTCCTGGCAGAGAGAGTGATTGGCATTGGAATGGGCTGCCCAGGGAGGTGGTGGAGTCGCCGTGGCTGGAGGTGTTGAAGCCAAGCCTGGCTGGGGCACTTAGTGCCATGGTCTGGTTGGTTGGGCAGGGCTGGGTGCTAGGTTGGGCTGGATGAGCTTGGAGGTCTCTTCCAACCTGGTTGATTCTATGATTCTACTTAAAACTCATTCTTTTCTCATGAAACAGCAACACGAGCTGTGGTCACAAAATCCAATCCAGCAGGGCCTGATCAAGCTCCTGATGATCGAAGGCCTGGGGCTCCTGTACAGTGAAGGCAGACAGAGACAGCTGGGGCTGTTCAGTCTGGAGAAGAGGAGGCTCCAAGGAGCCCTTATTGTGGCCCTTCAGTAGCTGAAGGGGGCCTAAAGGAAAGCTGTAGGATGTCAGAAAGAAGATCTTTGCCATGAGGGTGGTGAGGCACTGGAACAGGCTGCCCAGGGAGGTGGTAGAAGCCTCATCCCTGGAGGTCTTTAAGGCCAGGCTGGATGTGGTTCTGAGCAGCCTGATCTAGTGTGATGTGTCCTTGCCCATGGCAGGGGCGTTGGAGCTGGATGATCCTTGAGGTCCCTTCCAGCCCTGACAATTCCCTGGTTCTACACACAGTCCTGTCAGCATCTGCAGCAAGTGGCTTCCTGCTTTCAATCCAGTTCCCAGAGGACAAGCATCTATATACATCACAAAACCAGCACCAAGATGAGCTGCAAATTCAGCAGCATTTGAATTTCACTGATGGATGGATTGCCAGCATCCATGTTTTATTCATCTCAAGACTGCTTTGTCAGGTTGGCTGCATCTCCCCTCTGTACTTAAAATACTACAAGTCATTTTTATGGCCACTGCTGAGCAGCCAAGAAGCTCTGTAGACAGTGCTGTAGGTTTAAGTGCTCACCAAAACTGGCCAGATTTCCAAAGTAACAGACAATAACCAAAGGCTGAGGTTCTAGGAGTCAAAGCAGTTTGCATATTCCCTCTCACCAACTGAAAGTCACCTTGCTGAAATCTCACTGCTAGATCCTGCTAAGGTCATCCCCACGTGAATTAGCCTCCCTATGAGAGCACAGCATGGAACAGAGCAAGAAGCAGAGGTTTCTGATCAACCTCTTTGTAATTAGCCTGCAGAAGAGGAAGCTCAGGGCAGAGCTCATTGCTGTCTGCAGCTGCCTGAAGGGAGGCTGTAGCCAGGTGGGGTTGGGCTCTGCTGCCAGGCAATCAGCAACAGAACAAGGGGACACAGCCTGAAGCTGTGGCAGGGCAGGTCTAGGCTGGATGTTAGGAGGAAGTTGTTGTCAGAGAGAGTGATTGGCATTGGAATGGGCTGCCCAGGGAGGTGGTGGAATCTCTGTGCCTGGAGATGTTTCAAGCCAAGCCTGGCTGGGGCACTTAGTGCCATGGTCTGGTTGACTGGGCAGGGCTGGTTACAGCCTCCCTTCAGGTAGTAGACCCTGGACTGGGTTGCCCAGGGAGGCGGTTGAGGCCCCATGGCTGGAGATGTCTATGGCCAGTTTGGCTGAGGCTGTGGGCAGCCTGCTCTAGGGTAGGGTGTCCCTAGGCATGGCAGGGGGGTTGGAACTGGCTGATCCTTGTGGTCCCTTCCAACCCTGACTTATTCCATGATTCTCTTTCAATTCAGAAATAGAATTCAGACAATTAATCTCTTATCCTCAGGGTTGCTCTAGCCACGAACCCAACCCAGCGCACCTCCTTTAAACTTTTATTTCTGCACTCCAGAAGTGAGCAAAGCAAATCACTGCAAGCTACCAGCCAAATTCCTTTCTCAACATGAGAGCTCATGAAGACAGCAAAAAAAATGAGGGCAGACCTTATTGCTCTCTACAATGAAGGTTGCAGTCAGGTGGGTGCTGGTCTCTTCTCCTCAGATAACTAACGTAATCGCAGAACATTAGAGATCGGAAAGGACCTGAGGAGAGGCTGAGGGAGCTGGGGATGTGCAGCCTGCACAAGAGGAGGCTCAGGGCAGAGCTCATTGCTGTCTACAACTACCTGGAGGGAGACTCAAAAAGAAAATCAAAACAAAGCAGCAAGGTCTCAGCTTGGCCTGGCTCATTTTTACAGCACACAGCCAGAAAGTCAGAGGAGTTAAGCTGTGTGCACACACAGGAGTAAATGTGGCCACCCAACGCTGAACCAAGGCACCATGCAGCAGCATCGAGACCACTGCTGTGCTGCAGCTTGGTGGCCATCAGCACCAAACTCCATCTCACCTACTCAGAATCACAGATTTGTTGAGGCTGGAAACGGGCAGGGTTGGAAGGGGCCACAAGGATCAGCCAGTTCCAACCCCCCTGACATGCCCAGGGACACCCTACCCTAGAGCAGGCTGCACACAGCCTCAGCCAGCCTGGCCTTAAACACCTCCAGCCATGGGGCCTCAACCACCTCCCTGGGCAACCCAGTCCAGCCTCTCACCACTCTCATGCTCAACAACTTCCTCCTCACCTCCAGCCTCACTCTCCCCACCTCCAGCTTTGCTCCATTCCCCCCACTCCTGGCACTCCCTGACAGCCTCAAAAGTCCCTCCCCAGCTTTTTTGTAGCCCCCTTCAGATGCTGGAAGGCCACAAGAAGGTCCCCTGGGAGCCTCCTCTGCTCCAGCCTGCACAGCCCCAACTCTTTCAGTCTGTGCTCACAGCAGAGCTGCTGCAGCCCTCTCAGCATCCTCCTGGCCCTGCTCTGGACACTCTCCAGCATCTCCACAGCCCTCTTGTCCCAGGGGCTCCAGAACTGGATGCAGTACTCCAGGTGGGGTCTCAGCAGAGCAGAGCAGAGGGGGAGAATCCCCTCCCTGGCCCTGCTGGCCACACTTCTGCTGCTGCAGCCCAGGCTCTGTTCATCAAGTCCAGCCTATAATCTACCACCACCACTCGCACAAACCCAGCGCAGAACGTCGCAGGACCATATGGCACAGAGCATCTCTGAGGAGTGCCTGGTGCAGCCATGCAAGCATGAAGCTGACAGAAGAGGCAGTTCTTGCTTTGAACCTTTTCTATACCATTAGTGCTTGTGCTAATTACCACAGCCAGCAGCAGCAGCCACTCTGATGGGAGGGCTGAACAAAAGTGTGACAGCTGTCAACTGCTCTCAAAGAACCAAAGCCTTCAGAGTCCATAGTTTTGGGGGCAGAAGACAATCAATCCATCCACATCCATCTATCCACCCATCCATCCATCCATCCATCCATCCATCTACCCACCCAGACACAGAGGCTTGCAGCTTTTGCAGGGCAGAATGCTTCAGAGAGTAAGCAGAGCTGAGGCAGACGTTAGAAAATGAAGGCTGTTGTGCCCCTTTCTCAGGGGGATTTAAACAGCAGGTGAGTGGGGCTGGGCTGTGGACATGACCCTTCTTTATTTCAGCTATTTAGATGCAAATTGTTTCCTCCCCTCTTCCCTCCCCCTCTCAGCACCATCTGTTAGCCCAGAGGTTTAGGCTGTGCCTAGGGTGCAGGTTTTGGGGGAGGGAGGGGGCTGGATATAGATAAAGCACTGAGAAAATTTCTCTTGATGTCCTCTGGGGCACAGTTTGGGGGAGGAAAAAAGAAAACCAATTTGCAATACTACTGCAGAATGTTTTTTCCCTCATTCTGCTACACTTGTCGTAGTGAGCCCATGCATTTCCTACACTAGAATCACTTCTTGTCCAGCTTTTGGCCAACGAGCAACATTATAGAGTGCCACAGCAGGTTGCTGTAGTGTCAGCACAGGACAGGAGTTGCAGGAAATAGCAGAAATGCAAGGAATTGAAGTCTTGCATAACAGTGACGAAGTCCTTCACTACAAGGGTGATGAAGCTGGTGAGGGGCCTGGAGCACAGCCCTGTGAGGAGAGGCTGGGGGAGCTGGGGGTGTGCAGCCTGCAGAAGAGGAGGCTCAGGTCTGCCCTGCAGCTGCCTGAAGGGAGGCTGTAGCCAGGTGGGGTTGGGCTCTGCTGCCAGGCAAGCAGCAACAGAAGAAGGGGACACAGCCTCAAGCTGTAGAAGGGGAGGTCCAGGCTGGATGTCAGAAGGAAGTTGTTGGCAGAGAGAGTGATTGGCACTGGAATGGGCTGCCCAGGGAGGTGGTGGAGTCGCTGTGGCTGGAGGTGTTGAAGCCAAGCCTGGCTGGGGCACTTAGTGCCATGGTCTGGTTGCTTGGGCAGGGCTGGGTGCTAGGTTGGGCTGGATGAGCTTGGAGGTCTTTTCCAACCTGGCTGTTTCTATGTTTCTAAGGCTCTGATTTTAATGTCCTCTTAGAACTACAGAATTCTCCTCATTTATGACTTTTTGCCCAGGGTACAGCAATGTATTTTCAGTAACTGTTGAGACATTTGATATATTAAACACTTCACCCAGGGCTCTGGATTCTTCATAAAGGGAACATCATGCTGACAGCACTGACTAGAATCATAGATTCAACCAGCTTGGAAGAGACCTCCAAGCTCAGCCAGCCCAACCTAGCACCCAGCCCTGCCCAACCAACCAGACCATGGCACTAAGTGCCCCAGCTGGGCTTGGCTTCAACACCTCTAGGCACAGAGACTCCACCACCTTCCTGGGCAGCCCATTCCAATGCCAAATACTTGTAGGAGCCTTGAAGATGATACAGTACTGACAGTGGTGTTTGACGGACCAGATAAGTGCACTGCTCGAGCTCAGACATGAGAAATCAGCCAACACCAACCTCATGAACCTCAACAAAAGCAAAAGTAAAGTCCTGCTACTTGTGGGGAATAAGCCCAGGCACCAGAACAGGCCAAGAGCCAACTGGCAGCAAACCAGCTGTGCAGACAAAGCCATGGGAGTCTTGGTGGACATCAAGTTGACTGTGAGCCTGAAAAGCACCTTTGCAGCAAAGGAGGTCAAAAACCATCTGGGCTGTATTAGGAAAGGCACTGCCAGCAAGTCAGGGCAAGTGATCTTCTCCTCTGCTCAGGGCTGGTGAGGCATTCATGGGGTGCTTGGTCACACATACTTCCCCAGGACAAGAGAGATGTGGGCACACCAAAGAGAGTCTGGCAAAGGTTCACAAAGATGATTAAAGGAGCACCTGACCTAAGAGGAAAGGCTGAGAGAGCTGAGGTTGTCCAGCCTGCAGAAGGAAAAGGTCAGGGAGATCAAGGTGCATAAGTACCTGTTGGAGGTGTAAAGATGCAAGCAGGCTTCTCTTGGCAGTATCCAGCAACAGGAAGAGAGGCAATGGACACAAACTGAAACAGAAGAGATTTCATTTCAATCTCAGAAGGAGGAGAAAAAGAAAACACACAAAAAGCCAACAACAACCCACAAATATTTTCCCTGAAGGAATAAACAAACTACAGAATAATGTGGCCAGAAATATCAGGAAGTTTCCATCCTTGGGGGTGCTCAAAACCACTCCACACAGAGCCCTGAGGAAACTGTTCCAGCTACCATCACTTTACGTGGGGGGCTAGGTCAGACCATCCAGAGGTTCCTGCTGACCTCATCAGCTCTGCAATTACAAGCCACAGAAAGAGGCTCCAAAGAAAAAAGATGCACAACCACCTTTGAACCACTGATATGAAGTATTCCCAGTCAACAGCATCCAAGGTCTTCCTTGAGCAATGAAAGCAAATGGAATCATAGAATCATCACAGAAACAAGCCAGGTTGGAAGAGAGCTCCAAGCTCATCCAGCCCAACCTAGCACCCAGCCCTGGCCAATCAACCAGACCATGGCACTAAGTGCCCCAGCCAGGTTTGGTTTCAACACCTCCAGGCACAGCAACTCCACCACCTCCCTGGGCAGCCCATTCCAATGCCAATCACTCTCTCTGACAACAACTTCCTCCTAACATCCAGCCCCTGGCACAACTTGAGGCTGTGTCCCCTTCTTCTGTTGCTGCTTGCCTGGCAGAAGAGCCCAACCCCACCCGGCTACAGCCTCCCTTCAGGTAGTGCCATGGTTTAGCTAATTAGAAGGTGGCAGGTGGCAGGTTGGACTCAACGATATCAAAGTTCTTTTCCAACCTGGTTAATTCTGTGATTGCAACTCTAGGTTCACCCCATCTGGACTTAAGACAGCAGCCTCAAGTTGTGCCAGGGGAGGTCTAGGCTGGATGTTAGGAGGAAGTTGTTGTCAGAGAGAGTGATTGGCATTGGAATGGGCTGCCCAAGGAGGTGGTGGAGTCTCTGTGCCTGGAGGTGTTGAAGCCAAGCCTGGCTGGGGCACTCAGTGCCATGGTCTGGTTGGTTGGCCAGGGCTGGGTGCTAGGTTGGGCTGGATGAGCTTGGAGGTCTCTTCCAACCTGCTTGATTCTATGATCCTAGAAGTTGATACTTGAGCTGGGAAGGCTTCCTGCCAGACAAGATTTGCACAGAAGCATTCCCAGTTTTGGGGAACCCTTTTCTCCTTTTTTTTGGTACTGTTGTTTTGCTTTGTTGAGTGCTGCCAACACAAGCACAACCTTTTCCTCTTTCACTGAGCCATAGAATGGTCTGGAACGACAGGGACCTGCGAGGGTCTTCCAGTCCAACACCCACTGCAGTCAGCAGGGACATCCTCACCTAGATCAGGTTGCCCAGAGCCTCACCTTGAATATCTCCAAGGATGTGGCCTCAGCCACCCCCTGAACAAGTAAACAACTTGTTCCTAACATCCAATCCAAGTCTGCTCTGCTTTAGTTTGAAGCCATTGCCTCTTGTCCTGTCCCTGCAGGCCTTTGCAAATAGTCTTCTTATAGCCCCCTTCAGGTACTGGAAGGTCACTATTAGGTCTCCCCAGAGCCTTCACTTCTTCAGGCTGAACACTCCCAGCTCCCTCAGCCTGTCCTCAGAGCAGAGCTGCTCCAACCCTCTGTTCACTTCTGTGGCCCTCCTCTGGATCTGAATCATAGAATAGAATCATAGAATCAGCCAGGTTGGCAGAGACCTCCAAGATCATCCAGTCCAACTTAGCACCCAGCCCCATCCAGTCAACTAGCCATGCCATTTCTTTAAGAAAAGAAACAAATAAACTCAAATAATCCAGGCAGAAAGACTTCCCTTTGGCCCTTCCTATATTGAGAGCTCCAGAGCCGGATGCAGTACTCCAGGGGAGGTCTCCCCAAAGCAGAGTGGCAGAATCACCTCTCTGGATCTGCTGGCCATGGCCCTGCTGCTTGTGATGAGCCCAGGCTGCCATTGGCCTTCTGTGCTGCAGCCTCACACTGCCTGCTCATGTCCAGCTTCTCATCCATCAGCACCCCCAAGTCCTTTCCCACAGGGCTGCTTTCTGTCACGTCCTCCCCCAGTCCCTATTGATGGTGAGCATCCTTCTGGCCTTTCTTGCACAGACAGAAGAGATCAGAAGAACAGAACTATTTGGTGACAAGTGAGGAACTTCAGGTGCCTCCTTCCAAACTACCAACTTCTGACACATCAGCAACTCAGTATCTCTTACTGGAGAGCAAGATTCTGACCCAAGGTGCAGGAATTTCATAGCAACATTTTTCCTCAGACACCATTTCAAATCACTTAACCTGCACAAACCAATGTTTAAATCAATTTGGGCTGGCATTTTGGCAAGGTTTTGAAGTGGTTCTCCTCTATCCATTTATGAAAACATCAGCCAGCAGGATTAGAGTCCTCTTTAGGCACTGCTCTAAACCAGCAGCTAATTCCTGTTTCCAGATCCCTGGCATTTCACCAGCTTTAGTGGGAGTCTGAAGAACTGGAAGTGGTTTTATTTCACCAACTTTCTGGTTCATCCAAGCATATGTCTAAATTTTAAGGGGCTGCAGCCTGACCTACAAGACAAGACACAGGCACCAATCCTCACTTTCCTTTGACTTCAAGAATGGAGCAAAGCTGGAGGTGGGAAGAGGCAGTCTGGATGCAAGGAGGAAGTTGTTGAGCATGAGAGTGGTGAGAGGCTGGACTGGGTCGCCCAGGGAGGTGGTTGAGGCTCCATGGCTGGAGGTGTTTAAGGCCAGGCTGGCTGAGGCTGTGTGCAGCCTGCTCTAGGGTAGGGTGTCCCTGGGCATGGCAGGGGGGTTGGAACTGGCTGCTCCTTGTGGTCCCTTCCAGCCCTGACTCATTCTATGATTCTAAGAAGCCAGAAAGGTCATCTGCAATAGCTAAGGGGGATACTTCCTGCCAGCTAAGGGGGATAATTTCCTGCCAGCAAGCCACCCACTGAACACAGTGGGAGTTTAGCCCAAATTAGGATTTCAGGATTCATCCCATAATGCCCTGTAACACTTCCCACATAGTACTACCTGACAGCTTCTGGGAATTGGCAACATGTGAAGGACGTGCTGACAACATCCCAGAGGAGGCTCCCAAGGGTCTAACAACTGCCTTCCACCAGTCTGTGTCTGCAATATGCACACACCCAACCAGCTCCACGTTAGCAGGCTTTGGAAGGGGCTGCTTTTTTTAAAGCACAGTGACTGAAAACACATCTCCAAGAGCTGCTTGGTGCCAAAACAACCAGACTTTTAAAAGCAAAAGAAAGACCCACACAGCAGCTGCAACTCCTGCAACAATCCCTCAGGTTTGCTTGCCTGCTGTTATTAGTGATTAGATTAATCAGCATGAGCCAGCAGTGTGCACTTTCAGCCCAGAAAGCCAAGCAGAGCCTGGGCTGCAGCAGGAGAAGTGTGGCCAGCAGGTCCTGGGCTGCATCAGAAGTCCCTGCTCTGGCAGGGGAGTTGGACTCAATGAGCTCCTTGGGTCCCTTCCAACCCCTAACATCCTGTGAGCCTGTGAAGTGTGGCCAGCAGGGCCAGGGAGGTGATTCTCCCCCTCTGCTGTGCTCTGCTGAGACCCCACCTGGAGTACTGCATCCAGTTCTGGAGGCCCTGAGACAAGAGGGCAGTGGAGATGCTGGAGTGTGTCCAGAGCAGGGCCAGGAGGATGCTGAGAGGGCTGCAGCAGCTCTGCTGTGAGCACAGACTGAAAGAGTTGGGGCTGTGCAGGCTGCAGAAGAGGAGGCTCCCAGGTGACCTTCTTGTGGCCTTCCAGCATCTGAAGGGGGCTACAAAAAAGCTGTGGAGGGACTTTTGAGGCTGTGAGGGAGTGTCAGGAGTGGGGGGAATGGAGCAAAGCTGGAGGTGGGGAGAGTGAGGCTGGAGGTGAGGAGGAAGTTGTTGAGCATGAGAGTGGTGAGAGGCTGGACTGGGTTGCCCAGGGAGGTGGTTGAGGCCCCATGGCTGGAGGTGTTTAAGGCCAGGCTGGCTGAGGCTGTGTGCAGCCTGCTCTAGGGTAGGGTGTCCCTGGGCATGGCAGGGGGGTTGTGACTGGCTGCTCCTTGTGGTCCCTTCCAGCCCTGATTCTATGATTAAGTAACACCAACATCAGACAGATGATGCTCTACTGGAACCTCTTTCCAGCACCACCTCCCAAATTGTCATCTTCTCCCACAGATACCTCCTGAACAGCCCTAAAATAACTCCTGCCACCCCCAGCGCAACCTGGATGCTGTTGGCCTTGTGGCAGATGTAATTACAGCCAGGATGGATTTACAGACAGGAACCACTGAGGTCTGAGAGCTAATTGCTGCCCACACAGTGCCCAGATCTAACAGCATGGATGCTCAGAAAGCCACTCTGTCATTGGCTGATAGTCTCTCCCATCCCTCCTAACTAAGCAACTATTGACCAGATAAATATATGTCAAAGCTGAACATTTGCCCTGAGAAAACCACAGCTATGAGCCCACTTCAACCCAGTCTGACCTTCATCCTGCAGGGAGCCAAGCAACAGTCAGCTCATGTATGCCACAAGCTTGAATCACAGAATCAACCAGATTGGAAGAGACCTCCAAGCTCAGCCAGTCCAACCCAGCACCCAGCCCTGCCCAATCAACCAGACCATGGCACTAAGTGCCCCAGCCAGGCTTGGCTTCAACACCTCCAGCCACAGAGACTCCACCACCTCCCTGGGCAGCCCATTCCAATGCCAATCACTCTCTCTGACAACAACTTCCTCCTAACATCCAGCCTAGACCTCCCCTGACACAGCTTCAGGCTGTGTCCCCTTCTTCTCTTGCTGCTTGCCTGGCAGCAGAGCCCAACCCCACCTGGCTACAGCCTCCCTGCAGGCAGCTGCAGGCAGCAATGAGCTCTGCCCTGAGCCTCCTCTTCTGCAGGCTGCACACCCCCAGCTCTCTCAGCCTCTCCTCACAGGGCTCTGCTCCAGGCCCCTCCCCAGCCTTGCTGCCCTTCTCTCAACACCTTCCAGCACCTCAGCATCTCTCTGCAATTCAGGAGCCCACAACTGAGCTGAATGAGGGGGACTGAACCCTGCCCAAACTGAAGTCACTGAAGTCACTGACTGCAGCGCAGAGGCTGTGGCATCCAACCCTTAAAGGAATCTTTTATCTAGATCCCTGGAGGCAGCAGGGGATTGCATGTGACAGGATCAACACTTCTGGTGCTAGTCAGATGGTATCCCTGCAAATTATCAATACAATCATATCCCTGGAAATAATCAATGCAGCAACTGGGACACAATATGGAAGCATTTGGTGGAGCCTCTTTAGCTGTCACAGCAGCTCCCTGACAACAAGCAAGAGAGACAAACAAAACAGAACCAAAACAAAAACCACAGTCCAAATTAAAACAAATATTTCCAAGGACAGCAAATGGACAGTGAGGCTTTCAAGGACTGAAAGTGGGATCGTGGAGTCTCCTTCTCTGGAGACTTTCCAAACCCACCTGAACCACAAAATTAAGCAGGTTGGAAAAGACCTTCGAGATCATCAATCCAAACTCTTACCTAATACCTTCTCATTCACTAACCCATGGCACTAAGTGCCTCATCCAGTCTGCTTTTAAACATCACTAGGGACAGTGACTCCACCACCTACCTCCCTGGGCAGCCCATTCCAATGCCAATCAAGCTAAGAGCAGCTGTGGAGCTGTTGGAGGGAAGGAGAGCCCTGCAGAGGGACCTGGCCAGGCTGGATGGGTGGGCAGAGGCCAA
>WAAF01007593.1:33051-82050 GCA_013400475.1 Tricholaema leucomelas | reverse complement strand
ACCTGTGTCCATTCTCCCTTGTTACTTGATTCATTTCCATTCATTCCAAGCTGACAAGATGGTGATCCCTCTATGCTATACCGCTGTTCACACCATCTTGGGTGCTACTGGTTGCAGAACAGCAGGACTTCTGCTCAGCTTACTGCCCAGGAAGGCAGAGGGCAACCTCCACAGGACTGCTTCTCAGCCCCCACCAGACACAGAGTATCATTGTTGCAATGCTCTAGTTCTAAGTCTTTGTCTCTGTCTTAGCTGCATTTCACAGGGTCACTTTGCTGCTCCTTCATTTCACCTCTCCAGACCCCTTAAGGCAGCCTGGCCTTCAAGCATGTTGACTGGTCCCACTTTGCTAAAACTCAGTCATAGCACTCTGAGCCTGACCATCCAGCCAGTTGTTTACTGCTTGTGCTCACATGCAAACTGTGATCTTGTATGTTAGATGTAAGAATGTTGTTACAGTTGAAGTAAATCAATCCAATTATTTTACCACCAGAGACAGCCATATTGAAAGTCAGAAAAAATCCATGTTGACTGCTTCAAATCACCCTTTTCTTTCTGATTTGATGTGTATTTTCTCGGAGAAATCACTCTGGTTTTCACTGACATAAAAGTGAAGACAACCACTGCAGCTTCTACACTTGTTCCTTTTGAACTTTACACAAAATGTAAGTAATATTTACCTTCCTGCAGTAGCTGGAGACCTCCTCTAATCCCTTTGATTTTTCATATGTGCCAGAGAATGTCCTTGTTCTAGTTTGAAGCTAGCTAGAATATTTTGGTGAGAAGAATTAGACCATAGGCTGAGAAATGAAAACAATGTGATGTCTACTTCGCTCACAGTCTTGCTGAGATGTGTAGAAAGGAAAAGCAAAACATTAGATAAAGTCACTTTGCTTGGCACTTGCTTTCTCTCTTTGCGGGGAGCTTTGCCTGCTGCAGAGCTGGGGCTGCTGGCTGAACTCCATCTTGCTTTCTAACCTCACCTTCCATTTGCTTTGGCTGATTCACCTTTGCTTCTTAATCACCTTGGCCGAACCTCCATTCTACCTTGGGACTAGGGTAAGGTTGTAAGGTTGAGAGGGGTAGGGGGAAGGTGAAGGGTGGTTGAGAACCCCTCCTGTGGACTCAGGTTTCTGGGGGGGGAGTTGTGTCTGTATTACCATTTTACCTTGTATATGTCTGTATATATCTGTATATACTGTACATATCTGCTTGTAAATTGTGCTAGCTGTAAATATAAGCCTCCTTTAAATTTCCAGAGCCAGCTGAGTCTAGTCTGGGTGATTTCTAAAGTGTGCAGGGCGGGGAACACCCAAACCATCACAGTCCTTCCCAAAAGCACTACCTCAGTGGTAGCAAAATATAACGGAATTGTCAAGTTGTCTCAAGTAATCTCCTACTGGAGTTATCCACTGCTGGCTATTCCCCTCTTTGGGCAGAGAAAAGACCTCATTGGTGAAGACTGAACAAAAGAATGAAGGAAGGCACAGAGCAATTCATCCTTGTCTGTGTCTCCTGCCACTAAATCACCTGCCCCATTCAGCAGTGGGACATTTTCCTTGTTCAGTCCTTTTCTGTTAATGCAGAAGCTCTTGTTGTCTTTGATGTTCCTGTGTCAATTCTGGAGGTGGCTGGACTTCAATTTTCATAGCACCAATCCTGCATCAGTGCAGGGCTTCTAAACTCCTTTCTGGACTGTTCCTGCTTCCAGCTTCTGTGTGCTGTCTTTTTTTGGAGCACTGTCTTGAAATTTCAGGAAGGCTTTATCCACTTTGCTGCTCTGATAGGTGGTCTATAGGACACGGTAATGGCAGGGCATGGGTGTAAGATTTTATTTTTCAAAAACTAATATAGTTTATTAATTTTGATATTCAAGAGTCTCATTACCAGCCACAATTTTAATAATAGGCTATTTGCAACTGTCATGAAAACATTACACATTGGAAAACAGAGTCTAGAACACTTAAGAAATAACTAGCAATACTATAAACATTAAAACATTAGAACTGGAAGTTCTTGCAGTCAATTCATAGAATCATAGAATCAACCAGGTTGGAAAAGACCTCCAAGATCATCCAGTCCAACCTAGCACCCAGCCCTGTCCAATCAACTAGACCATGGCACTAAGTACCTCATCCAGTCTTTTTTTCTGAGCACCTCTAGGAATGGTAACTCCACCACCTCCCTGGGCAGCCCATTCCAATGTCAAACCACTCTCTCTGGGAAGAGCTTCCTCCTAACATCCAGCCTATACCTCCCCCAGCACAACCTGAGACTGTGTCCCCTTGTTCTGTTGCTGGTTGCCTGGAAGAAGAGACCAACCCCCACCTGGCTATAGCCTCACTTGTTGTAGACAGCAATGAGATCAGCCCTGAGCCTCTTCTTCTGCAGGCTAAACAACCCCAAATCCTTCAGCCTTTCTTCATACAGCTTATGTTTCAGGCCTTTAGCCAGCTGTCTTGCCTTTCTCTGGACACATTCCAGTATCTCAACATCTCTCTTGAATTGAGGACCCCAGAACTAGACACAGTACTCAAGGTGTGGCTATGCCCAGGAAGGTGATGGAACAGCTTATGGCTGTTCCTAATGAGCCTCTTGTCCTTCATATGCCTCAGGACAGCACCAAGCATGAGCTGTTCCACCACCTTTCTGGGCATGGAGGTGAGGCTAACCTATCGGTAGAAACCTGGGTCCTCATTCTTAACCCTTTTTGAAGGTTGGAGTGATGCTTGCCTTCCTACAGTTCCCAGACATCTTTCCTGTCTGCCATGGTGTAATGGAAGGTTAATTAATTGAATGTGAGATATTATTTTTCAAAAATTAATATAGTGTATTAGTTTTGGCATTCAGGAGTCTTGACCGCCCTACCCCCAATGACTGATTTTAATAATAGTCAGGTTCTTCACACAGTCATGGAAACATACAGATGGGAACATAGGATCTAGAATGTTTAAGAAATAACTAACAAAATTATAAACATTAAACTCAATCGAACTGGAAGAGAAGGTTCTTGTGTTCAGTTATACCACTTGTCTGCTAGATCACAGTATCACACAGTATCACAGTATCACCAAGGTTGGAAGAGACCTCATAGATCATCAAGTCCAACCCGTTACCACAGAGCTCAAGGCTAGACCATGGCACCAAGTGCCACGTCCAATCTTGCCTTGAACAGCTCCAGGGACGGCAACTCCACCACCTCCCTGGGCAGTCCATTCCAGTGTCCAATGACTCTCNGGTGCGTTCTAACCAGTGCAGAGTACAGGGGCAGAATGACCTCCCTGCTCCTGCTGGCCACACTATTCCTGATGCAGTCCAGGATGCCATTGGCTCTCTTGGCCACCTGAGCACACTGCTGGCTAAGTAGGCCTTCTAGGAAATTTCTGAGTATTTAAAATCCCCCATTAGAACCAGAGCCTGTGATTGCAAGGCTGCTGTCAGTTGCCTGTAGAAGGCCTCACCAACTTCCTCATCTTGATCAAGTTATCTGTAATAAACACCTACAACAGTATCATTCATGTTGACCTGTCCATTAATTCATATCCATAAGCTCTGACCTGTGCTGTCATCCACCTCTGGGTGAAACTCAATACGTTGTAATTGCTCCATCACGTAAGGAGCTACTCCACCACCTCACTTTTTTGACCTGTGTTTCCTAAAAAGGACATAGCCAATCATGACCACAATCCACTCATGTGGGCTGTGCCACCATGTCTTTGTAACTGCCACCAGACCATAACCCCCTGACTGCACATGGATCTCTGTAAATTCCCCATGCATTGGTGCACAGGGATTGCAGGGAGTGAGCTGAGCATGCCAATTATACCCTGGCAAGGTGAGAGGCCTTCTCGCCTTCATTATTACTAGAATACTGTCCCACCGGTGCAAACCAAGCAAAAAACCCATCCCCCTTCAATTCACATTGAAAAGTGTTTGCTACATTCTCTTTCTGTTTAATTACAGACTACAAGTCTGAAGCTTACCCTTGCAATGTGATTTTGAGTTAGCTTTGAGAGACCTTCTATCTACAAACTATCTTCTTTTTCCTTCTTCTTTGGTGAATTGATGACATTGAATACAATGCAGGCATAGTGTGAGGCTAGCAAGACTTGAAAGCACTCAGAACACTGAAAAGAAGATGTTCAGCTTCCATTTTGAGAATATTTTTCATGGTAGTACAGAGAAAAAGTACCTGAACCTCTGTCTGCTGTTCTTGTTAGCACTCCTCGAGAGTTCTGTTATCCTGGATGATCCCTATCTAATGAAGATCTTGATCCAGATCTGTCAGTTTTTGTGTGTTGGTGGTTTTTTTTTTTTCACTCTGAAATCTGAGTGTGTTGTTTAGCTTCTCTGCAGTATGACTGGCTATAGTCTATATGTATGATTGCAAAAGTGTCTGACAGAAGAATTGAAACATTTCAGACCATGGAAGGAGGAAGCCTTAATGTTTTATGAATGGAGTGATATTACAATGTCTTTATATTCCTGAAATTAAATTCACTTGAAAAACCCTTTAGCACTAGTGTCTTCTGCAATAATAACAATAATGACTTCCCTATTCAATTAACCTCATTTACAATATTGTATTACTGATTGTGGGTCATTTCAATGGGGATGAAATTGTCACACACACAGAGGAGTAGAAACATGAAGTCACAGTGGCACAAGTTGCAAATTCAATCAGAAAATCACCATTAAAAGTACTTCAAAGTCCTTGTGTTATGAAAGTTGCTATTAGCATAATTATGAATCGTCTTTCAAGAAATGAAAGTCACAGATTAATAATGACGTGTATAAGGTAGTGACTCGTTTTAGAGTCTTGTGGAATCAAAATTAAACATCAGGTAGCAGATTCTACTGTTGCTCCACTGACTGCTGGTGATCACAACCAGATGCTGGCTTGAAATTTTTGAAATTTCAGTATCTGCTCTTGCATAGCACTTTTCACTGTTACAGCAGTCTCTGGAAAGATTAGATATTACCTGTGAAAAATATTTAGCATTAGTCACATTCATGTATAGTCTTTTTAAAAGCTAAATATCATGCTTCTGTAATTACTGTTAAATATTATTAAAATTCACTTACATGATAAATATTAATGCTTATCTCAAGACTAATTTGTGGGTTATCCATAAAGTAATTTCTCTGCAAGTTTGGCGAGTCTAGCCGCCTAGCTTCAGTCAGCAAAAGGATTTGAGTTCTGTGTTTCATTATTTTTTATTATAAGAATTAATAATGTTTGAAAAAGAAAGTGTTCCCAGGCTTATTGTCATGTGTATTCATGAGTCATTGACTTCTTATTCTAATCGCTGTTGCCCAGTGTATACATTGTGGTCTTCTCTTGGCTCAAGCGAAAAGGAAACCAATAAATGAGGGGTTTTTTGTTGGTTGGCTGGGGAGTTGTATGCTTGTTTACTTATTTGTATGTTTTTCCCTGTAAACTGTTCTTTCTCCTGCCAGGTATCTAAAGTTAAATTAAAGTTAAATGATGCCCATGACAATTAGGATAGGAAAATCCCAGATATATCTGGTACAGGGCAGGGTTTGGATGGTATCAGCCTTCACAGAAGGCCTCCTCCCACTGGTGGTAGAGGAAGATGAAGGCATGTTAGTGGCCAACATGTAGGGTGGGACTGGGTCATCTACTATGGAATTGCTTTGCCCAGAGCCTGTTGGAGAAAGATAACGCTGCTGATACGGTACACTTACAACTACACTACTGGTAATGGTAAGAGATTACTTTTCTGGAAGAAAAGAGTTTAAGAGTTTGTCTTTTTGTAAGACTGTTTCTTCAGGATTTCCAACTTTCCATTGAAAGTATATTACTATTGCTAAATTGTTCATTGGGAAAAAAATGAACCTTCTTGTCTTTCAGTTATTAATTTATACACACTTTCAAAGGAAAAAATTCCAGTTGTCCTTCATATTTGTCATCTCTGCCTGTCTGATCCTAGCTGTCTTAAAATAAGACAAGAAGCAGGGACATTAGGGTATCATGAGTCCTGAAGGAAGATTATTGAAATGTTGTCAAAATATTAACATTTCACAAACCTTTAAGCTCCTAATCAGAGTCTGTCTCCAAGGTTTCCTCCTTAATAAAAGGAAGGCTTGAATACTAATCTACTGGTAATGAGAACTGGATATCCAATTAATCCCTTACTGTCTATTCTTTATACTTGTTATCACCTGCCTCCTATCAGATGCTGTACAAGTCCTACTACACAAACCTGGCTTAGAGAACTGCAAAACATACACAGGATATTTACTTCCCTTTTAGGTATAGAATTCAAATGTCATCATTATAGTTTTCAAATGTTGCCTTCCATTGTAGATATAATTTTGAGGGTCATCTCATGTGACATTCATGTACATGAGTTGTTCATTACTGGAAAAAAAAAATCACATTTAATAGATTCTTTATTTTTTTAATTTATAGTAATTTGAAGCAGGACAAAGGTAAAGCAACGTCTGTGGCTATGGATTGTTATTTATTTATGCCTCACTAAAGTTTTCTCCCTAGCGTGCTGCATTTGGATCATATGCCTTTAAGTACGAAGGCAAAACACATGAATTGAAAATTCTGTTGACAGGTAAATGTGAATCATCTTTTCTCATTCAAAGGAAAATAATCAAGCTCTTTTCAAATAATATAAAATGTAAAATGATTGCCTTTTAGGGAGGAGGCAGGCTTATCAGCGTCTCTTCTATAGAAAATGATTTCCATTTTGTAGCTGAAGGAACATATGCTACAGCTTATCTTGTCACTTGACTGCAGTTTCTGATATTTATTAACAGTTGATTTCCTGTAGATGCTGTTCTTTCCTGTTTCTCTTCTCCCATCCCATCAATCATTTATTTTCCCGAAAACTACATCTGCCCTTCTTTTTCATTCTCGTTTCCTTAAGGATTATAATTTTATTACTGGTTTTTCAAGAAGCATTTGTAATGACTGATAGAGCCCTGTTTCCATATATGATTTAAAACATTCTGTATTTTGAGGCTTCACTTCCCACCCCACCCCGCCCAACCTTCCGGTGGTTGCTTTTATCAAGGCACATGAGATTCAGATTTTATATTTATTGCATTAAAATAAAGAAATGAATTATGTGTTCAATAGAAATCTTAGTATTCATTAGAGATTTACACAGAACAGAAGCAAGACAGTCTGTAAGATACACAATTGTACACAGATCCTTGAAGAAGTCTTCTATAAAACTAGAGGCCAGATACACATTATTGTGATGTCCTAGGAACAGGAATGCCTCATGTCTGTGCTCATCAAAATGAGGAGTCCTGTAAGCTATTGCTCCACAGCTAGGCTTTCAATTATTCAGATGGATCTGCTTGCAAATTTCATAGTCTCATATCTTTCACTGCTGTGTTTTAGCCTTTCATGTATGTTGGATTTCCATTTTTCTTTTTTTCTGTGACTCGTCTTGCAGGAATTGAAAAGTGTGGTTGGTAATGTACCTCCATTTTTAGTTAGGATAACAGGACATATTAGAAAAAGTATCTTCTTTGTTCACAGATTGATAAAGCGTAGCAGAGTCTCAGATAATTGCTTAAAATTTTCTGTCCACCCAAAAAATACAGGAGATGTATCATAAAAAAATAATTGTTTCTGGAGGTAGATCTTAGATCATTTCATACCATGAGAAATGATTGCATGAAATACTCTTGCTTTTCTGTTTTGCTCTATTGCTTACCTCTTCAAGATGATATCCTAAAGATCCTGTGAAGTACAAGGTCACACTTCTGTGAGTGACCCACAGAAGAAAAATATTTGTTTATTCCTTCTAGGGCTATAAAAAGCCATTGCTAGTAATGTGTACCTATGTTGTCCAAAAACCATGTGACAAGAGTTAGTAGAAGGTACTGCATGGCTGCTATTTGTGTAGAAGCAGGCAGGAATGAGAAATCTATTGGGAAGAAAAGAAGTAATAATTCTGACATTGCTGTTTGGATAATTGAAACCAAATCTTGGCCATTCCTGAGCTGTCTTGAGACTCAAAACCAGAAATAATACCAGTTGGGGTAGAATGGAGAAGCTATTTAACAATATTCACAGAGTAGCAAAGAAAGCATGAGGACATCATTTCTTCATTGGTGTCAGCAGCACAAGGATGATGTGCATAAAGATTCAGGTCTCCAGCCTTTTGGCTGTACTCACTGCAAGCATTGCACATACAGATCCACCTATCTGAATGTGACTTCTACCCTGCTACTTATAGAAGACTCCTACTAAAACTGTGATTCCTTTGTTAAGGAAAAACACATCTATCTGTGCCTTCCCAGTAGTTAAGCAACATTTTCACTAGATTCCTTGGACTGTCTGGGCAGTGACAGGTGCAGAACTGGAGGGAAGGAAGTAGGTAACTGGTGTAGCAGGTTGAATGGTTGTAGCAAGTAGGAAGTTTTGATCAAATCAGCCTGGGAATCCATATTAGTTTAAAGCTAAGAAACAGATGAAGTTAGATCTTTGTTTATAACCAGTTCAAATGCTTTAGCCAAGTGAAGTATGCAATATTTTGTAGTTCATCTTGTTATCTGCTTAGTTATAGAATCATAGAATCATAGAATGGTTTAGGTTGGAAGAGACCTCAAGGATCATCCACCTCCAACCCCCTGCCATAGGCAGGGACACCTCCCACTACAGCAGGCTGCTCAAGGCCTCATCCAGCCTGGCCTTAAACGCCTCCAGGGAGGAAGCAGCCACAACCTCCCTGGGCAACCCATTCCAGTGTCTTGCCACCCTCACTGTAAAGAACTTCCTCCTAACATCCAGTCTAAATCTCCCCTCTTCCAGCTTAAACCCATCCCCCTCTTCCTGACATTACTAGACCTTGTCAATAGTCCCTCCCCAGCCTTCCTGTAGGCTCCCTTCAGATACTGGAAAGCCACTATAAGGTCTCCTCGAAGCCTTCTCTTCTCCAGGCTGAGTATAGTGGTAACCATGTTGAAATTAACTGTGTGATAGAAGGAAGCAGTTGAGACCCCATCCTTGGGGATGCTCAAGGTCAGGCTTGATGGAGCTCTGGGCAACCAGATCTAGTAGTGGATGTCCCTGCTTGATACAGGGAGGTTGGACTAGATGACCTTGAGGGTCCTGTTCAACCCAAACTGTTCTATGATTCTATGAATCATATCAATTCACGTGTAATAATAATTCATCTCTTTGGTCTCACAAAAGTGTAAAACTTCACAGTTTGCTAATTAAGATTGTAGTCTTAAATTATGCATCATAAATATTCAGCAGTTTATAAATATTTTCTCAACTAAGTCATTTGTTAATCTACTATTGCAACAGACTGCACACTGCTTTATCATAATCTGACTTTCTACAATAGATGTAACAAAACTTTCAAAAGAAATTACTAATTGTGAGTGTATTTTTGTCCTGAGAAATTTGAAGAAGGATATATGTATTAAAATGTAAGGTAGTCTGTACATTATTGCAATTTTCTAAAAACGTGGCAGTTTCTAAAGTTATTATATTTAGGACTGTCATATTCCTTCTATTTTCATGTTTGTAAAATATTTTCTATATTTAATGCCTTTTCTCTTTACCACCATTTAGCCAACAGTCAGAAAACCAAGGAATTTGATCCCATTGTGCCAACTATTTTATTAAACTAGAGTACTAGGTAAATAAAAGCTTCTTGATGCTTCATATAAATGGTGCTTTATAAAAATGGTAGTAAAAACAATGCAAAATTTATTCTAATCCCACCCCACGTATTCTAGATGTGAGTTCTCATTGAACATGTTCAGATGCCTAGTTTTGCTTACCATCATGTCATACATTTCAATCTTAATGTTTCTTGAGGTGGTTTAGCAATTTAAAAAATACTCTGTTAGAAGACTTTACAAAGGAACAAGTGAGTAAAATTCTCATTCGGTGAAAAAACTAGAGACAGTCAAAGAAAATAGCTTTCAATTGCAGTAGCTGCAAAAAGAATGCAGAAAACAGATTATCACGACAAAAGCATCTGAATACAAGGAGTAAAATTACTAACATGATAATTTTTGTATGTTAAAAAAAAAGTATTGTAGTTCATGAGTATATTCTCTGTCAAACAGAGCAGTTAGTGCACAGTCATTCAGCGTACTGCAGTTCAGTGAAGCATTGACAATGTTTTTATTTAAGTGACAAAAAATGTCACATTAAGCTTTCTCAGGTTTTCATTTAGTCATCATCTGATTCATAAGAAAATTAACTCATCTTGTGGTTTAGATTTCTAATAAATCAAAACTTTAATATTGCTTGGACTTTTTCTCACTAGATACAAGCAATTATTGTACATAGTATGAAGAATAAATAAACTTTTTACTTTGGCTCATTATGCACTGGAAAAAAAAACAACATTTGTGTTCTGTATCATTTTAATTTTCTTAAAACACAAATTTTGGCAGAGTATGAAGAAGTTCTTCGCATGGGAAGCTCTTCTGTTTTATTATATTCTGTTACCACTGTTGCCCATGGGACTTATCAGCAATTAGTGATGTATGAATCTATCTTCCCTCCTCTCTGGCTTTAATGATTTTGTAAGATCACCAAAAATACATTTGTGTAAATACTGCCTTCAAGTAACACTAACAACTGGATTCATTGGTCTTCTAAAGTATAAGTGAACTATAGACAGACAGCCAAGTTTTAGAAAGCTGCGGAGGATGTAGATTTAATCCTTTTTATCTGAGAAATGTGTTCAACCCATTTCTTAACAAAGTGTTTGTGCTGTGTCCCTCTTACGTAGAGCTGGAGATTATCAGCTGCTTCATAAGGGAAGGATGAGACAAGAAAGAGGCTGAAATGAAAGACTTTGTAACCATAGTGGATAAAGAGGAAGCTTCTGGCCCTGAACATATGTCTCTAGTGTCTCTAGACAATGCTGTTGTCTAGGTAAGAGGTGGTATTTTATATCTAGCTTTCTTGTCATCTTTTATTGCCTAGCTTGTATGTCCTCCACTCCAACCAATCTAACTTAATATGTTGAATGCCGGAATTTTTATTTTTACTCTTCAAATGAGGAGTAAAAGGACTTGGACTTATTTATTTTCTCCCTATTGAAAACATTCATTTTCTTACCTCTAATTAAAAAAAAAAAAAGAAAAAAAAAAAAAAGACAATCCAGGTCTGAGCAGACGTCTCACAGACACAAACTGAAAACACTGAGAACTAAACAGTTAAAGCTTTTCATAGAAGCAGCAGATGTCTATGGATGCTGCCTTATGAATTTTATTAGCCTTGGGCAATAGTCTCAACTGCATTCTTTATTGTGGTGCTTGTAGAACAACACCACCATTGTTAATGGGTAAAATAAAGCAAGAAAATAAATTGCTACGTGGATTAAAGGTACTTGCAAGGTCTCTAAGTTATCTTAGCCAACAGTAACTGAATTATATAATTCATTAGTTTCATCTTCAAATCCTTACCCAAACAATAAATTGGCATAAGGTTCTGGCTGAACACTGTACCTCCTCTATGACCCATCCCTCTGTCCATAACCAAGGTCTTTTCCTGACTGGTGTACCTGCTTGGCAAATCTCATTCTATTAATCCTCCTTTGTGCTTTCAGTTTGTGCAAAAGCCATAGGTATATATTCATCAGGGCTTAAGTTTAAGGTCATGGAAAAGGTCATCTTGAGTGCCATCACAAAGCACCTACAGGATGGCCAAGAGATCAGGCCCAGCCAGCATGGGTTTAGGAAGGGCAGGTCCTGTCTCACCAACCTGATCTCCTTTTATGATCAGGTTACCCGCCAGGTGAATGTGGGGAAGGCTGTGGATGTAGTCTACCTGGACTTCAGCAAAGCCTTTGACACTGTCTGCCACAACAAGCTCCTTGCCAAACTGGCAGCTCATGACTTGGACAAATTCACTCTGTGCTGGGTCTGGAACTGGCTGGAAGGCCGAGCCCAGACCAGTCACTAGTGGTGTTCCCCAAGGATCAGTGCTGGGCCCAGTCCTGTTCAACATCTTTATTGATGATCTAGATGAGGGGATTGAGTCCAGCATCAGTAAGTTTGCAGATGACACCAAGCTAGGAGCAGGTGTTGATCTGTTGGAAGGTAGGAGAGCCCTGCAGAGGGACCTGGACAGGCTGGATGGGTGGGCAGAGGCCAATGGGATGAGATTTAACAAGGCCAAGTGCAGGGTTCTGCACTTTGGCCACAACAACCCCAAGCAACGCTACAGGCTGGGGACAGAGTGGCTGGAGAGCAGCCAGGAGGAAAGGGACCTGGGGGTACTGGTGGATAGTAGGCTGAAGATGAGCCAGCAGTGTGCCCAGGTGGCCAAGAGAGCCAATGGCATCCTGGCCTGTATCAGGAACAGTGTGGCCAGTAGGACGAGGGAGGTTATTCTTCCCCTGTACTCAACACTGGTCAGGCCACACCTTGAGTACTGTGTCCAGTTCTGGGCTCCTCAATTCAAGAGAGATGTTGAGGTGCTGGAACGTGTCCAGAGAAGGGCAACAAAGCTGGTGAGGGGCCTGGAACACAAACCCTATGAGGAGAGGCTGAGGGAGCTGGGGTTGTTTAGCCTGGAGAAGAGGAGGCTCAGGGGTGACCTCATTGCTGTCTACAAGTACATGAAGGGAGGTTTTAGCCAGGTGGGTGTTGTTCTCTTCTCCCAGGCAACCAGCAACAGGACAAGAGGACACAGCCTCAAATTGTGCCGGGGGAAGTATAGGCTGGATGTTAGGAAGAACTTCTTGACAGTGAGAGTGATTTGCCCTTGGAATGGACTGCCCAGGGAGGTGGTGGAGTCACCGTCCCTGGGGGTGTTCAGGAAAAGCCTGGATAAGGCACTTAGTGCCATGGTCTAGTTGACTGGATAGGGCTGGGTGCTAGGTTGGACTGGATGATCTTGGAGGTCTCTTCCAACCTGGTTGATTCTATTCTATTCTGTTCTAAGTTACAAAAGTAGGCATCTAATCAGTGTCCAATGCACTATAATAAGTAAAAATTTGTGTGTTGCTGGCAGACATGACACAATTACCATAAGGGACTGTCCCCCTTATGAATGTCAGATGGAAGGTAGCTAAAGCAGTCAAATAGACATCTGTGATTAGGCAAATGATTCCTGCCCATCTGTTTTTCTGTTATATAGCAACATTGATTGTCCTGGTGGCTTGGTATGATCCATGGGACTCCCAGAATCAGTGTGTTAGTACCCTATGCTTGTTAGCACCCTTGTCCTAGCAAAGGGGAGTAAATATAAGCATATACAAAAATGTCATAATTTCAAAACTATGTTAGACTTCATCTAAGTTTGCCAAGAATGTGGAGGAGACATAGCCCAAAAATGCAGTAAAACCTTTTTCTTGATGTCTCGTGACGCTGATTTCATTCAAAAGAGTGTTGGCTTTTTGCTTGCTGGTGTTTATCAAACCTTAGTGTGAACTGTTAAAATAGATGGTGATTTAAATATAAAATCATATAATTTAACTGCACTGAGTAAGTATTTAGTTGTTGTTTGTGTCCAAGATAGTTGGCTTCAGAGCTGAGTTTTTCAAATTCTCAAAATTTCTGGGAATAAACAAATCTGAAGTTGTAAATGTTTCATATTTTTTACTACAATATTACCACAATCAATTTTTTTTTTTTACTTGTTTTTTGCACAGAACCATAGAATAGCATGGATTGGAAGGAACCCTAAAGATTACCTAGTTCTGAGACTCCTGCCATGGCCAGGAACACCTTCCACTGGATTAGGTTGCTCAGGGAAATCTATAAGAACAGATCTTGCTCCTCTGGACAGAGATACTGTTAATTTCTGTTCTCTGGACTTTGGCAACCTTCCATTGGATTATGCTACTCAAAACATCATCAGTCTGGCCTTGAACATTTCCAGGGAGCAGGCATCCACAACTATCTCTGGGAAATCTGTTCCAATACCTCAAAATCACCATATATTTCTTTATATCTAGTCCAAATCTGCCTTCTTTCAGTTTGAAACTATTCCCCGTTGTCCTGTTACTTCATTCACCAATGAATAATTTCTACCCATCTTTCCCACAGCCCCCCTTTAAGAATTATAGAATTATCAGGGCTGAAAGGGACCTCAAGGATCATCTAGTTCCAACCACTCTGCCTTGGGTAGAGACACTTTGCACTACATCAGGTTTCCCAGAGCCACATCCAGACTGGCCTTAAAAAATTCCAGGGATAGGGCTTCCACCACCTCTTTGGGCAACTTATTCCAGAGTCTCATCATCCTTTTAGCAAATAACTTCTTTTTCAGATCTAATCTCAGTCTACTCTCCCCTAGTTTGGATCCATTTCCCCTAGTCCTATCACTACCCAACACCCTAAAAACTCTCTCACCAGCTTCCTTGTAGGCCCCTTTTGGATACTGGAAAGCCACGATAAGGTGTCCTCAAACCCTTCTCATCTCCAAACTGAACAACTCCAACCCTCTCCGTTTGTCTTCATAAAAGAGGAGCTCCAGCCTTCTTATCACCCTTCTGGCCCTTGTCTAGACACATTGCAGCACATCCATATCCTTCTTGTAATAGGGGCTCCAGAACTGGACGAAGTACATCAGGTGGGGGTCTCACGAGAGTGGTGTAGAGGGGAAGAATGACCTCCCTCAACCTGATGACCACACTTCTCTTGATGCAGCCCAGGATACGGTTGGCTTTCTGAGCTGCAAGTGTACACTGGTTGCTCATATTGAGCTTCTCTTCTATCAGCACCCCTAAGTTCTTTTTTTCAGGGCTGCTTTCAAGGCAGTCACTGCCCAGCCTACATCAGTGCCTGGGATTGCCCTGACTCAGATGCAGGACTTGGTCTTGTTGAACATCATGATGTTGACATGAGCCTACCTCTTCAACCCGTTGAAGTCCCTTTGGATGGATCACTTCCCTCCAGCATGTCAGCTGAACCACACAGATTGGTGGCATTGTCAAACTTGCTGAGGGTGCATTCAATGCCACTGTCCACGTTGCTGACAAAAGTGTTAAAAATACTGACCCCAGTACTAACCCTTGAAGGACTCCACTTGTCACTGGCCTCCATCTGGATATGAACCAACTGACAGTCACTCTTTGAGTGTGGCAGTGAACCCAGTTCTCTATCCACCGAATAGTCCATCCATCAAACCCTCATTTTACAAGCTTGGAGATCAGGACGTTGTGTAGGACAGTGTGAAAGGCTTTGCTCAGGTCTACATAAATTACATTGGCTGCTTTCTCCATGTCCATTGATGCTGTGACCTTGTCATAGAAGGCCACCAGGTTTGTCAGGCATGATTTGCCCTTGGTGAAGCCATGTTGGTTGTACCAAATCATCTCTTTGTTATTCTTCTGGCACAGCAGTGCCTCCAGGAGGATCTGCTCCCTGATTTTATTGGGCACAGAGATGAGACTGACTGACTTGGAATACATCTTCCTAGATGCCCTGAGGATCTTGAATTCTACTGCATTGTGATCATTGTAAACAAGGCTGAGTCTCATATTGGTCACCAGCTCTTCCCTTTTAGTGAGAACAAGGTCCAGCATAGCACCTTTTCTTGTTGGTTTCACCACCATTTGGAGGAGGAAGTTGTTATCTATGCATTCCAAGAACATCCTGGACAGCTGGTGTCTTGCTGTGTTGTCCCTCCAGCAGATGTCAGGATGGTTGAAATCTCCTATGAGGACCAAGGTCTTTGAATGTCAAGCAACTTCTGTCTGCCTCTGTAGGGCCTCATCTGATTGAGTCTGCTGGTCAGGTGGCCTGTAACAGACCTCTGCTGTAATATCAGCTGCCACTGTCTTCCCTCTAATCTTAAACCACACACTCTCAACCACCTCATCATCCTTCTCCAGGTGGAGCTCCACCAATTCCGGGTAGTCACTGATGTAGAGGACACCTCCTCGCCTCTTGCTCTGCCTGTCCTTCCTGAAGAGCTCATACCCACCTATCTCTACATTCCAGTCATGGGAATCATCCCACCACATCGCATTAACAGCCACTATGTCATGGCTTTCCAGCAGCACAGTGGCCCTTAATTCATCCTGTTTATTGCCCAACCTGTGTGTGCTTTTGCACAGAGGCACTTCAGTTGGGCTGGCCTCTTNCAGCTCTCCCCAGCAAGCAAAGCAGAAGAGAACAGCCCAGCACAAAGTGCCCAAGCAAAGTGCAGAGCAAAATTGACCTAATCTTTGTTTTGCCTTTCTTTTTTACACATCTCAGCAAGACTGTGAGGGAAGTAGACACCATTGTTTTTATTTCTCAGCCTATGATCTAGTTCTTCTCACCAAAACATGCTAGCTAGGCTCAAACTAGCACATAAGTGAATCCTTCTTGATTCCCTTGGGGTGTCTTGGTGCATTGTCTCTGACTTGCCCCAGGGTAACAAGATGAGAGCCCTTAATTGTAACCACCCCACTGCTTCTACTGTGCTGCCCCACTGTGTGTCACAAGCAGGCAAAAGATTATTAAACTCCTCTCCCTTCAAATTTAGTTTAAAGCCCTGTCAATGAGCCCTGCCTATTACTGACCTAGACTCCTTATCCTTCTCCAGGTCAAATGCAACTCATTTGTTGCTCATAGATATGGAGCCTTATACATTGAGTCATGACTTTAAAGCCCAAAGCCCTGTCAACAACACCAGTCCTGGAGCCATGAAGACCTATTGACTCTTCCTATATATTCCTTCATCGTTCACTGATGTCAAAGGGATAGAGGAGAACACAGAAAGGCTCCTGATCCCTCTGCCAGTTCCCCAAGGCCCTGAAATCTCTTATAATTGATTATGAGCCTCTCATTACTACATTATCTCTACCCACCTGAAAGACCAGAAGTGGGTAATAATCTGAAGGCCTTACAAGGGTGGGAAGTTTTACTATAAAGTCCTTTACCAGGGAGACAAGAGATCTCCCAATGAAGTAGGTTCAGTTTGCAGGGAGTCTCCTACAAAGTACTGGATGGCTGATAGAAGGTTTCCCCAGAGCCGTCTTTGCTAGGCTAAATTACCTCAACTCTTTCAGCCTCACCTCACAGAGGAAGTACTCCAGCTACTATCCTACCCTGATAATGTTTTGTGGCTTTAAGGAATTTCCTTCAAACAAGATTTTTTTCTGGGCTTTTCTATGAAGTTCAATCATAACAAAGCAACATTACCAGTTTGTGGAGCCAACAGGAGATTACAGTTTCAGTAAACTTTATCAGATCTGGATTAAGAGTAAATGACAAAAACATAAGACTATTATATACTCTTCCTTGAATTGATTTCAACTGAGAAAGAAAAAAATTATGTCTGCCTATATGTCAAAGCAAATAAGATCAGGTAATAAATTATCAGTAATAAATCTCTTCCTCAAATGTTTTTTCTTACAAGTTTATGAGAAAGGTATGGTGTGGAGGTGAAATGGTGACCCTCAATTATCTTACCTTCTTGTTAAATCAAAAAGCTGGACAACACCCTAGCTTTTGTCTTCTATGTTAATTTTGAGAATATTTAATGCTATTGAAAGTTAGAGATTCGTAGGATAGACAGTTCTTCTGCAGATTTATCCAGGCAGTGGTATCAATAATATGACTGGAGTCATGACCTGCATTTCCTTTTACATGATTCATTTTAGTTCGACATCACAAAAGTGGTTTTATTAATTCTTTAGGCCAGTTTCACATACTATTTTATTTCTCTTCTTCATCCTATACCTCCATCAAGTATCAAAATTCANTAATGATTCAAAAAGTTTTAGGTTCTTTTCACTTAGCCATAGCATTGAAACTGTAGAGCTGTTTGTTGTCTTTCACAAGAGATTAAGCTTTGGCCTTCAGCCAGCCCGTCTGAGCCAGCACTAATATAATTCACAGCTGGAAGAAGACAATCAATTAATCAATACTATAATTTGGAACTGACCACAGCACTAACACTCATAGCTATTAGACTTACTGACTGACACCTTTTAGGATTAATGAGGTAGTAAGAGCAGACAAACTAAAGATTCACTTAAAGACTTTTTTGTTCTCAGATCAAGCTGTCCACTCTATTTTGTCATTTTTTAACGTGGCAATGTCAATGTGATATACTAATGTAAATACAGAGTATTGAAAAGTGCAAATTACTTTATCACTGATGGATTAGGAGCCAACTCCTTCACAGATCCACTTGTTGTTTTGAAGCAAGCTAATTCGATGCCAGACTCTATACTGTTTCATAACAAAATATAAAACAGCATTTTTAAGAAAGATAGAAATTCCATTTTGCTTCCAGACTGGTTTAGATTTTTTTCAGAAGTTCAGGTCAAACCTCATGATTTCGGAACTTCCTTCCCAAACACATGAAGACACAACTATTGTTGAAGTTAACATTTGAAGCAGCATACATAGTTCTTAGTCGTTTCTCAGTAGAACAAATACTGCTTCATCAACAACATTGTAATTAAGTAAAGCAAAAACAAGACTGGAGCAAAATTTGACTTTCACCCCTCAATCCTGCAACATTCTGTCATTCAGTTACCAAAGTTCTTTTATATTTTTGTCTTTGGTCTGTCTTTATGAGAATGAGAGGGCAACGTGTTCATAAATCTCAAACTGAAGCCCCTTTTATCTGTATGTTTTGAGCTGAGCTCATCAAGTGTAGGCTTTAAATGTATACTGTGATAAATCTTCAATTCAGTGCTTTTTAGAGTAACTAAAAGTGCAATAGGTACAAAAGTTGTGAGGCAGGTGATATTTGCAGTATTTTCAAGAATTATTTGGAATGTTTTGGTTCAGATACTTCTTTGTCAAAGAAGATAACTATACTTAAATAATCAAGGTGAAAGTGAAATGAAGCCGTCTAAGTCCTTACTGTCAAGATAATGAATCCCACATAAACTTCAACTGAAAAAAAAAAAAGGGAGGAGGGGGGCTGTGTGCCTCTTGTGCCTCTCATTGCCTGGTTCTCATATTTTCTATTACACACAGATTGGTTACCTTATCAATATATTTCATAGTACTGTGTGTGCAGTTGCTTTTGCAGCTGTTTGTGTTGGATCTAAGCACAAAAGCAAGACTTGACATCTCAGAAGAACTGGGCAAGAGAACTGCCCCATTAAATGCAGTTCCTTTCTGCTGTAATTTCAAACCATAATTTACCAAATACCTGTGTTATGTGAATATACTCTGCAGCAATAATGGCATCAGAGAAATAATCTACAAAATGTTTCCTTTTATGAATGCATAAAAAACTGCAGAATGCTATCATAACAGAGCAAACAAAGTCAGATTCTGGCCTAAGAAGTAGTTAATTGGTCCTTCTAGAGACCTGAATTCCCATATCAGTAAAAATAAACCTTTAAAATCAAGTTAGCTATAGGATAACCAATCTGATCTTCTAAAAACTTCTGTGTAGGTTCCAAGAGTTGAAGAAAATCAAATAATTATCTTGATGGTCTACCTGTTAAAGATATCATATGGGTTCTGTCTCTTTTTTTGATTCATATACCATTTTTTTAAATTCTGCATGAAACTTTTGCCATATAGAGATTAAACAAACAGAAAACCTTCCAGTTTACACTGATTCATGCGTGTAGTGCCTGATTCACTTCCTTCTGATGTGTTAAGAGTAGCATAGAGGTTTTTAGGATATGAGTGAAATAGTAGCCATTTTAAGAATCAATAGAATCCCATCTCATTCCTGGATTTTTTCTTTCCAAGCAACGAATAAAATACTGGGTGCTTTGAGTTTGAGGGTTTTTCTTAGTAACTTTCCATTTCCAGTTGATGGTCAGCAATGTTTAAGGTTTTTTTTTTTTTGTTGCTTTGATTTCTATTTTTTTTTTCATTGAAAGATCACATTTTGTTGCAATTACTAGTTTATAAGAGCGAGGCCATGAGGAAATACATGATCTTGAATTGTGAATCTTTGGATTCACAATTCAAGTCCAATGATAGCTGCAAAAGAAAACACATGTTTCATTTTGCAATGCTGTGATCTGAACTGCCATCTTTTGTTTCTGGATACTAATTTTTTTAATTACTTTTCTATTTTAACAAAACTTCTCCAGTTATGTTACAGAATCCAAGCTCAGATTTGGGTTAACAAAGCCCAAATACAGGAGCAGGGATGGGGAAAGAAAGGAAATGTCCTCCTAGGCAGAAATTTTAACCAAGACTACTAGTTAATGTGTATAAGTTAGCTTTGATAGGTTTATAGATATATCAAACAATCAGCTGGTCAATCACACAGTTCTACAGTACTTGCTACTTGCCTTATCTCCTTGTCCTCTCTGTCTCTCTAAGAACATACATATGTATATATTACGTGTAAACATGAAGCACACTCACATGCTAATTGCCAATGCTATCTGTAGTAGCTGATCCAGAGCAACAGCAAAATACAGAGCATGTATATATATCAAGAGCATTGGTACTTCCCCAACACAAATTCATTAATTGTTTATTCTCCTTGGTGTGCATCAGTACTTTCCTGGGAGTAGTGAGAGGAACTCTCTCTAGGGGATGATCCTCTTTCAAGTTACCATTCATCCAAACCAGTTATCTTCACCCTTCTTCATTGGTCCTCCATTGTGCTCTTCATTGATCCTCCATTGTGCTCTTCATTTACCAAAACCTGCCCCCACTACCAAAATTATCCTGGTTTGATAGCCAGTCACTGAGGAGCAGTCTGCAGCCCAGGGCCTCTGGTCCCATGCTGTTCTTTGGCTGCTCAAAGTCTCATCTTGTATCTGACTTCTCTTGCATTCCATTTTCATTCTAGGACCATATGTCATTCCACACAGAACTGTTTACTATTATTGTTTTTTAGACCCTATGCACATATGTATTTCTACAGTGTTTTAACAGTCTGTATTATGTAGATGCATAGAGTTGCAACTCATAAACAGATTCACTCTGTCACATTCAAGTGTCATGAAAATATCAGTCACAAGATTGCTTAGGTGTTAATACAAGAAAGCTATGAGATCTACTTTTTCTTAAGCTTCAGTCTTGTAATTTAAGCATTTTGGCCACTGAAGGGAGCTGCTTTGACTTCACATAACCAAATACATATTTATATAGAAAGTAGTAGCTAATTTTAGCAATACATATTGATAGAGTGGGTAAATCATTTGGTCTACAGACAGAAACATTTTATACACATATCCTGAATACTGCCACACATCCTGACCAGATATAGATATATATATATATTAATTGATACTTACAGTCTGATTTTAAAAATGGTTAAAGGTTTATGTTTTAGTTTCTGTGTTAATGCAGCTGATGATCCACTTTGTCAGGGAGAAAGCAGTGTTGTAATAAATGGCTATAATTGCTCTGACTACTATTAGTAGAGTAGTGGTGTTGTACTCTTTATCATCATGCTGCAAGCAGTCACTATGAAGGCCCTATTGTAACAGATAAAAAGAAACTTCGCAATGGAAAAAGTTGCTGCTCTCTATGACAACCATTGACCAGTTCCCTGGATACACTTAGATACACCTGACTAAAGCTTTCATTGGAAAATGGATTGCTTCAAGTAACTCAGAAGGCTTAATATGTAGTCCACCTCATTTATTTTTTCAAACATAGTGGAGACAGTCATCCAAGCAAAGTGGAAACATTTTTCTCCCTGCATAGAGTGAGGAAAAAAACCTGACTGACTCTGCTGGTAATGTACTGAATATATTCAGCCTGTTTTATCTTTCTCCAGAAAGCAGAGTAGGGAAACCACATGGTCCAGTTCAATTTATCTGTCCTACTGTCTCATCATCTTTTCCCTCCAAAATATGTTGGTTCTCTGAAGAGGAAAATATATCTATTACCTTAAGGCTTGGGTAACTTAGCAGACAAAGTAGGATAAAGACAAGTGTACCACCGAAAAAGGTCTTCACACAATAATTGAGTTGGCACTCATTATAACCATATGAATGATAGGAATAGCTTGAGTAGGAACATGCATTCTATCTAATTTAAAATCATAACCATTATTACTATCATTACTATTATTATTTTAAGAAGACCTCTTCTTATGTTTTTATTTTTATCTCAGTCCTAAATAACAGGTATCCAAAGGACCTCTCTTTCTTCCACAATAAGTATTCTCTGCTTTCACACCAGCTATTATGTCCTCTGAATGTGATTCCCCTTTAAAGACTGACTCAGAAAAATGCGAGATTCTACTTACTGTGCCTTAATGGCTGAATGAATATGTATAGCATATGATTAAAATGCATTTAACTATTCTTTTTCTTTCTCTCTCTCATTTTTTTTATTTTTTTAATCCAAAAGTTATTTTGGATTTTTTCCTTAGAATTGCAGTAATCTTCAGGGAAAGATTTGCAGGACATACATGCTATTAGTGATGCAATTCTTCTTTCACCTTAATCTCTGATGACACCTCTCATTTCATCCCAGGGGGAGAGCAGTGAAAGGAATTACATACCAGCACTGACTGACGTTATAATTGGAATTCGATAAACAATTCTGTTGGCAATACAGAGGCAGGAACAGACTCCAGCTTGCTCACTTTTCACTGTGATGATGCTATGTAGGGCTAATTGAAATTGCTTTTTAAAAAACGTCAGCTCAGAATATAAAACCAAGGACACAGCTCTGTCAAGTATGATGCCATTATTACCGCAAGGACTGTGCAATATGAAAATATGCATTAAAATGATGCTAACAGTCTTGAGTCCTGGGACTAGTTCCATCAAACCAGAGATTTTACTGTATACATATTTCTGATTTATTTTTTTTTTAATTATGACTGTATGGTTAAGCTTCTCCAAAAAGCTTGGAGAAAATAGTGCTATGTTGCAGCTGGCCCAACAGCTGCTGTATATGATTATCTCAAGTGCCTATATTTTCAAGTACGCATTTTCAATGGTATTTTGTAATAAATCATTCTCTCACTAGTTTTAATACCTTATTAAAGGTATTAGAATACATTAGCACTTTCAAATCCACATTATGCAATGTGTTTTTCAAAAAATGCAAAGAACATTTGAAATGTAAAATAAATGGTGATTTTACTACAGATGTCCTTAGACATTCATCCCATGACACACTCAATGCTACAGGGAAAATAGTACAGGACAGATGGTTTCTATTGCTGAACTAGAAGCTGAATATCCCAAGTACCTTTTTTATTAATTTTGCATTCTTATATCTTTCTCCTATGGCTTTGCTTTTTTAAAAAAAAACACCTTCCTTCTTGTTAGCATTAAAAAAATAACTCACACACACACTCATCTGTACGTTGAAAAAAAATAACACATTTAAATCCCAGTGGAAATAACTACCAAGACATATAGGTTGTCCTCTCTCTCCTACAAAGAAAATCATCATTGTGGATTAAAGCTGTACCTATGAAGTAAAATGATTCCTTATTTGCCAGAAAATATTTAAGTCTAGCAATGATTTTCTAATTCTTATTTTTATTTTCCTTAGTATTCTGGCAACACTAAGAATAATACTTCTTACAGAAATTTGGGTGGGTTTGTTTTGTTAATGTCATTCACAAAACTTACTTAAAAATCAAAATATTTAAATAAATATTTAATAGGGAATTAACAAATACCTTTTTCTTCTTGTGATGGTTTGGGTGTTACCAGTCCCCGTCCCCCCCCCCACTTTGGAAATCACCCAGACTCGACTCAGCTGGCTCTGGAAATTGAATGAAGCTTATTATTTGCAGCTTAGCAGAATATACAAGCAGATATTTACAGTATATACAGTTATAGACAGAAATATACAAGGCAAAAGGTAATACAGAAACACAACTCCCCTCCCAGAAACCTGCATCCCCAGGAGGGACTCCAAACCTCCCTTTCACCTTCTCGCTTCGCCCCAGTCCCAAAGAAGAATGACGGTTCGGCCAGGGGGTGAGGAAGCAAAGTGGACTAATCAGAGAAACGGCAGAGAGGCTAAAGAGAGAGAGAAAAATGCAGCTTGGAGCTCCTCAGCAGAAGAGAGTTATCTATGTCTGGATTCTTGTTCTTGTATCTTTCAGCAAGCCTATGAGTGAGGTAGATCTCATTCTGGTTTCCTTTTCACAGACTGTAGTCCAGTTCTTCTCACCAAAACATTCTAGCTAACTTCAAACTAGCACACTGCTAATGACACATTCCAGGTTTACATGCAGAAAAAATATCTCCTGCCTTTAGACAACCTCTTAATGGAAAAAAAAAAAGAGATATTACTAAATAGAATTAATTAAGACTAAGAAAGATGACAGAATGATTTTCCATAAAGATTTTTTTTAAAATCAATTTATTTATACTACTACAGGTTTGGGGCATCAATGATTGGTATTCTAGGAAAAGGGCCATAAATGTCTGACTTTGCAGTAAAAACTCTATATCTTTTTTCCAAACACTTTGGAAACACATTTGAGTTTCTGAGGTATGACATTTTCTTCAACATTTTTCTGATTCAGAAAATTATTCTGGGTTAATAGTAGACCAGCTGAGGTGACTCTCCTTTATGATATGATTGGTAAATAGAGTATGTGCCTGAATAATAGTTCTGAGGATGTCATAAAGGCTGTTTGAACAATTAAAAAACAATTCATAATTTTTCTCATTAAAAGACTAGTGTGACTAAATGGAATGAGCAAATAACCATAAGATCAGGAGAGAGAAATATGTATCTACAATAAGCAACAAAGTGAGAAATCATAACTTGTGTATTCTTCCTCTTTTAATACACAACAATATCTTGCCAGGTGGATGGACTTTCTCTACAAATCACCAAGCTTTCTCAGCTAACATTTGACCATTAAATAGTCATGACTACATCAATGCTATTGCACCCAATGTTACACCGAGTAGCCTCTTTCTGCAGTATTGAAAGAAAAATATGAAAAGAACTGTATTGGAAATTGTTAAAGTTTTGGAGGAAAAAAGCTGGAATTATTTGGATATTTCTTTATTTGGACATAGGAAATCTTGATACTTTAAAATCAGTTATTTCAATAACTGTTATAATGTTTACATGTGTGATTATGCATCTACTACAGTAATGTGCTTATGTACCTTGACAGTACTTGCATTTCAAATATAGGCAAAGCCTTTGAAACTGCCTGCCACAACAAGCTCCTAGCCAAGCTGGCAGCTTATGGCTTGGACAGATTCACTCTGTGCTGGGTCAGGAACTGGCCGAATGGCCAAGCCCAGAGAGTGGTGGTGAATGGTGCCACATCCAGTTGGCAGCCAGTCACTAGTGGTGTTCCCTAAGGATCAGTGCTGGGCCCGGTCCTGTTCAACATCTTTATTGATGATCTGGATGAGAGGATTGAGTCCAGCATCATTAAGTTTGCAGATGACAGCAAGCTAGGAGCAGGTGTTGATCTGTTGGAAGGCAGGAGAGCCCTGCAGAGGGACCTAGACAGGCTGGCTGGGTGGGCAGAGGCCAATGGGATGAAATTTAAGAAGGAGTTCTGCACTTTGGCCACAACAACCCCAGGCAGCACTACAGGCTGGGGACAGAGTGGCTGGAGATGATCTTGGAGGTCTCTTCCAACCTGGTTGGTTAATTCTATTCTATTCTATTGCTGTAAATTCTTCAGAATTACAGCAAAAGGTGATAAAGAACAAGCTATGATACTTTTTGTGAGTTCTGAAAGCTAAATCTTATTAACTGAATGTCTGTGGTTACCTAACATGAAGCTCTGTGTCTGAGGAACTCCTCAGTTCTTCTTGAAAGAATCATAGAATCATCAACTAGGTTGTAGAAGACCTCCAAGATCATGCAGTCCAACCTATCACTCAGTCCTATCCAATCAAATAGACCAGGGCACTAAGTCTTTTCTTGAGCACCTCCGGGAATGCTGACTCCACCACCTCCCTAGGCAGCCCATTCCAAAAGCAAATCACTCTCTCTGGGAAGAGGAATCAATCTTTCTGAGTTGTTAATCCCTGCAGTCTCGGTGCTGTATTATTCCTACCATTAGTCACTTGCGTGTTGTAGAACTTCTACACAACATAGCCATTGTTTTCATGAAAAACTTGTGTCTCTTGGAACCAACCAGCTATGTGGATAGTGTATAACTAATTAAGAAAAAAAAAACAAAACAAAAACAAAAACAAATGAAAACAGAGGGGAAAACCCCCAAACAATCCACAAGCAAAACCAAACAAAAACATAAAAAAAAACCCACAACAGAAACCAAAACAATACAACATACTAATAATTTTTTGCTTTCCACAGTTGCATATTGAATCATTACTCTCAAGCTGCAAACTGTCAATCTGCTGAATATTTAACATAGAATCATAGAATCACAGAATCAGCCAGGTTGGAAGAGACCTACAAGATCATCCACTCCAACCTAGCACCCAGCCCTGTCCAATCAACCAGACCATAGCACTAAGTGCCTCATCCAGTCCTTTCTTGAATACTTCCAGGGACGCTGACTCCACCACCTCCCTGGGCAAACCATTCCAATGGCAAATCACTCTCTCCGGGAAGAACTTCCTCCTAACATCCAGCCTATACTTCCCCCAGCACAACTTGAGATTGTGTCCCCTTGTCCTGTTCCTGGTTGCCTGGGAGAAGAGACCAACCCCCACCTGGCTACAACCTCCCTTCAGGTAGTTGTAGACAGCAATGAGGTCACCCCTGAGCCTCCTTCTGATCAATTCGATATCTATTGAAAAGATCAACTTCCAGTTATATGTTTTTTTCCATGTTTTTCTGTATACTCACACAGGTCTAAAATAATACATTGCATACATTCACATCAGTGTGTGATTATACAATATCCAAGGCAGGCTGAGCCCATGGTAATTATTAGGGAACTGTTTGGTATTTTAATAAAATAGAACTTCAAAATATTTTATAGTGTATTCGTTTTCAGAGTTATTTCCTTTAAATAAATAGTGTAATTAAATTACATTGTATTTTAATGAGCATACAATAGTAGAATGTAAATGCTGAACATGATTAAATCCTTATAAAAATATGTCTCTCTGCTGGGGCTTCTTCTTGCTCTTTCTCTTTTCCCATTGAACCTGTCTGTTCAAAGGCTTTGCCATTTATTATTAGGGACCATAAAGATGTCAAGGAGTTCACTCTCTTCAACAAAACTTTATTTTGAGGTAGTAGAACTTGTCTTGCACTGCATAAGTTGAGATCAGACTTCCAGTGATGATTTTATATCACAAATGCTACACCTTTTTAATTAAAAGGGTAGGATCAGCTCAAGGAAGTCATATTAATTTTTCCTATTTTTATGAAAATACCTTTATGTCTTCATAATTATAGCTCTCTGAAAGAGTTGGTGAAAGGACCACTACCAGCATTCAGAAGTATTGGTCAGTATTGAGAGATATTACCCCAAAAGTAGGGTCCTCATGAAGTTAATGACATTTTACATGTGCTGATCTCAAACTTTGCTTGGTGCTGTTGAAAAAATTTCTTCTAAGTAACTCTAAGTTATCTGAACACTCATTTTTGTCCAACCCAAGCTGTCAAGTAATATTTTGCCAGATGTGTTAGTAAGATGTGTTTGAATTACTCATGAGAGAAATAATGACATAGTACGTGACATTATCCTGCCACAGCATTGAAGATGACTCAAAATTTAGACCTTAGCCACTAAAGTAAAATAGAAATAGAAACCCATTTTCAGAATCTACAGGATGAACTTCTGAAAAAGTGTTGAGAAATTGCAAAAAAACCCCTCCAGCCTACTTTTCATAAGCTTTCTAAAACATAATATTTGTGGTGAAAACATAGAAACATAGAATCATAGAATCATAGAATGGTTTATGTTGGGAGGGACCTCAAGCATCATCCAGCTCCAACCCCCTGCCATAGGCAGGGACACCTCCCACTAGAGCAGGCTGCTCAAGGCCTCATCCAGCCTGGCCTTAAACGCCTCCAGGGAGGAAGCAGCCACAACCTCCCTGGGCAACCTGTGCCAGTGTCTTACCACCCTCGCTGTAAAGAACTTCCTCCTAACATCCAGTCTAAATCTCCCCTCCTCAAGCTTAACCCCATTCTCCCTTGTCCTGACATTACTAGACCTTGTCAATAGTCCCTCCCCAGCCTTCCTGTAGGCTCCCTTCAGATACTGGAAAGCCACTATAGGTCTCCTCGAAGCCTTCTCTTCTCCACGCTGAAGAGCCCCAACTCTCTCAGCCTGTCCTCATAGCAGAGGTGCTCCAGCCCTCTGATCATCTTCGTGGCTCTCCTCTGGACCCGCTCCAGCAGTTCCATGTCCTTCTTGTGTTGGGGGCTCCAGAACTGCACACAGTACTCCAGGTGGGGTCTGAGGAGAGCAGAGTAAAGGGGGAGAATCCCCTCCCTTGCCCTGCTGGCCACACTTCTCTTGATGCAGCCCAGCACACGGTTGGCTGTCTGGGCTGCATGTGCACACTGCCGGCTCATGTTGAGCTTCTCGTCGACCCAGACCCCCAGGTCCTTCTCCTCAGGGCTGCTCTCAGCCATTCACCACCCAGCCTGTATCTGTGCCTGGGATTGCACCGACCCAGGTGCAGGACCTTACACTTGGCCTTGTTAAACGTCATGAGGTTGGCCTGGGCCCACCTCTCCAGCCTGTCCAGGTCCCTCTGGATGGCATCCCTGCCCTCCAGCAAGTCAGCTGTGCCACACAGCTTGGTGTCATCTGCAAACTTGCTGAGGGTGCACTCAATTCCTCTGTCCATATCACTGACAAAGATGTTAAAGAGCACTGGTCCCAGCACTGACCCCTGAGGAACACCACTTGTCACCGGTCGCCAGGTGAACATTGTGCCATTGATCACCACTCTCTGCATGCAACCATCCAGCCAATTCCTTATCCAGTGAGATAAGAAATACATTTATTAACTTCAATATTCTGAACTCTTGTCACCCCCAACCACTGTATTTTAATATTAAAAGGATCTTACATGGTCATGAAGACATTCTAGGAATAATATCCAACCATAACTTATTAATAACTAGTAAACAATTCAAACTATAAACAGAGAGAGGAGTGTCCCCGCAGCAAATACTGCTTGGGGTCAATATGCTGCTTGCCCAGAAGGGTGGGCTGAAGGCTCTTTCTGCTTTATGGCAGGAGGCAATAGAAATTACAGAGACATTAAAGCATTTACTTACAAACTGTTATTAATTATCAATCACCCTCCGGGGCTACATCACAGCCTATATAAAGTGTCCAATCTTCAGGGGCTCTGCCTGTGGACTTTGAGGCTGGAATTTTCCCGGCTTCTGGGGAAATGAGAGTCTCTGACCTTGTTCTCTTGGTGAAGGATGCAATCTCCAGGTGCAGAGGAAGTATGATGCCATGCAGTCTGAGCACGGTCTAACTCTGGCTACTCAGGCCAATCACGAGCAGGCAAGTGCGTCTGCTCCTGCCAGCTTGTGGCAGTGGCACGCTCCAGGCAATGATGAGGCAGTGGACATGCAATGAGATGCACAGATGCATGAAAGTCTGAGCTCCTTAGATAATAGCAGGCAATACAGGATTTAGTACTGATAACTCACCACAGTGGCTTGCCAGTGTGCACAGCTGGATGGGAGCCCATGGGAGACTCCATCCCTGTAGAGAATAGTAGATGCTCTGTGGGTGGGCACACAGACAGGCTTAAACAAAAGCAGTGCTGGTGAGTCTAAGCCTGTAATGAGTGAGCGAGCAGGTGAACATGTTGTTTACCTGTGTAGCTCTATTTATCAACTGTGGGCAAAGATTAATGGCCCCATGACCACCAAAATGACCAATCAGTGTTTGGCAGTCAGCCAAATAACACCATAATAGGCAAAATCAAACTTGGAGGATGCACAGTTCTTCACACATCATGGATGACAGCAACATTCTCTATTGCTTTTCAACACCATGATGGTCACATGAAAGTACAGTCCAGTATAATGACATTGCTTGCAATATACGAAGGCCTGTGCTTCTGTTCAAGTTTAAGCTGTCATGAGCTGAGCAAAGTAGGACCAAAAATTACATGGGGAAATCTTCCTACGTGATGGAAAAGAGTCTATCATTGCACAGATCAACACTTAGATGTATTTTCTGGATTCTGATAAAAAAAACCTTCATTATATAAAGGAACAAAGCTTTAGAGGGCATAGTCAGAGGTGCATCTTGACTCTTCATGCTTAAGAAGGTGTCCTAGAAATTTAGTTTATCTTCATTATATCGTTTATCTGTCTATAGTATGGATTCTGTACGGTGTACAAAGCAAAATCAAGATCTTTTTTAATTCAAGAATATTAAAATATGATAAATCATGTACAGCAGAAAAAGAATTGTCAATTTGCTGTGGAATGATTGAAGGACAAAGGTTTACAAAGTAATCTTTGACATTAAAGGAAAATAGTGTTGTTGTTTTTTTCCAAATATTTCTCTGTCTTAAAAATAGAAGGCCAGCAGGGCAAAGGAGGTGATTCTCCCCCTTTACTCTGCTCTTGTCAGACCCCTCCTGGAGTACTGTGTGCAGTTCTGGAGCCCCCAACACAAGAAGGACATGGAAGTGCTGGAGCAGGTCCAGAGGAGAGCCACGAAGATGATCAGAGGGCTGGAGCACCTCTGCTATGAGGACAGGCTGAGAGAGTTGGGGCTCTTCAGCCTGGAGAGGAGAAGGCTTCGAGGAGACCTTATAGTGGCTTTCCAGTATCTGAAGGGAGCCTACAGGAAAGCTGGGGAGGGACTATTTACACGGTCTAGTAATGTTAGGACGAGGGGGAATGGGTTTAAGCTGGAAGAGGGGAGATTTAGACTGGATGTTAGGAGGAAGTTCTTTACAGTGAGGGTGGTAAGGCACTGGAACGGGTTGCCCAGGGAGGTTGTGGATGCTTCCTCCCTGGAGGTGTTTAAGGCCAGGCTGGATGAGGCCTTGAGCAGCCTGCTCTAGTGGGAGGTGTCCCTGCCTATGGCAGGGGGTTGGAGCTGGATGATCCTTGAGGTCCCTTCCAACCCAAACCATTCTATGAATCTATGATTCTATGATTATCATCAAAAATTAGCCTATTTTTTTATTCACATAATCCTTGACAGGAGTACAAACTATGACAAAAGCGACTTTTGCTCATATCCATTGCAAGACATTTATAACTGTGCCCACTAATATATGTATCATTTTCTGGAGAGTGGAGGGTAAAGTGTTTTAATACAGGGCAGTATTTTATCCAAAAGTTCTCTAACATAGATTTTTAAAAATAACTTTATAATGAATTATTGTAATTGCTTATCAACCCTTACACCGACTTCAAGAGATTATTCATTTTCATTGCGGTGCAATGAGACTGTGAGTAACAGCTCCAGAACTTACCTGGTTTCTGTGAGTTTGTGACTTTGTGTGCTGAAAGCATACTCTTTTATACTTTTAGAAACATGTTGGCCAATGTAGCTTGTTCTGCTAGGTGGAACTGCATTTATAAGCAGCCTGGATCCACAGGGCTTTCTTATGCTGCCAGATGTGCAGAATAAACACTGGTAAGGATACTGGTATGTGTAAGCGTGTACACTTACATGTATATTCTTCCTGCAGTTACAATGTAAGTACAATCCTTATCAACTGCAAATATGTCTGCAAATTGACTAGAAACTTTATAGCCCAATTTACAGCAAATGAAACACTGATTTTTTTGTAATGATTGTATTATTTTATCTCTAAGATAGCATATTGATGGAATAAGAAATTTTGTAAATTATTAGTGGATTAGGAACATCTCCACTGTTTCAAGGCAAGATATTTGGCTTTAAAAGTAGTTGCACTTTTGTTATGAGAGATCATTAATTAATTTTTTTAATATAGTTTACTTTTTAATCATATGTATGTAGTATGAGTCCCTTTCTGTTTATTGTTAGCCTGCTTTGCTGTTGACAGAGGTCCTTTGCGCTACTGCAATTGTGTTTTTGAAGTGATAGATTTCACCAGCAGTGCTATTACAACCACAGAATGGTATGAATACTTTTAAGATGTGATGGAAATATTTTTTTATCTTCTTAATGACAATGCTGTCTATGCAGTGTGCCAAATTGCCATTAAGGGATATTTTAAATCACTTCAATAAATCTTAAAATGATTTTCAGATACCACTCAGTGCCTTCCAGTTGACATAACAAATGAACCATTTCAGATTTCATTGAAAGCTCTTTAGTATATGTTACCAGCCTATTTTGGAATAGATTCAAAATGTGGCAGATTGCAGTAGATCATTCTAAGACAACCCAGCACCATGTTGGCAATTATAAAGTATTATGAGATGCTTTGTAAACCATTGTAGATTGCACATCAACTTGCAGGTTTGTCACATAACAGACGCAACAGAAATAAAAATATGTTTTAGTGAAGCATTGCCTTTTCCATCATATCACTTTGTCCAACGGTTTCCCATGTGGACAAATTGTGAGTCTGTCATGAGAAGAAGAGTTAGTTTCTAAATTAATTTGTCAGAAATTAACATTGAGTGATATGGTATCATTGTGCCCGTGGAAGAGCTGACCACATTGTTGTTGCCTACAGAGCAATGCTAGCAGTCCTCAAACACGGAGGAGATATGGCCAAGAAGAGGAAAATACTTTACTAATTTATCTAACTAGTGGTAACTATTAAAAAGCACTTATAACCAATTAATATAGTATAAAAATACTGTGATTTATATTCTTCTCATCTGGACAAACTGTGCAATACATTCTCAGAGTCTTGAACATTTTTTTAAATTAGATAATATCATGTAACAGCTTCCCTCTGGCTGATGAGTATGAATTGTCACTATTCAGGATGCAATGAACAAGGATCAAATGCAAAGATGTACTACAAATATCATAAAGTGAAATCATATGAAGTAGTCCTGAAAAAAAAAAAATATGAGAAACACAATTAATGCTATAAATTATTGTTTTAAGATTACCATTCACATTTTGATACATGACATTCACTAATAATACTAATTTCAAAAACAAAATGTTTTCTGGGTCTATTTTTATTCCATCATCTGCCCACAATTTAATATCCGTGTTTGTCTTTTCTCAAACTTGAAGTCTGATTCAAAGGTCAAAACTTATTGAATTTTACAACAGTTATTTCACTGATGACACTGTTACTAAAGAACAAGTTGTGAAAATTCTTTTGAAAACTTTATGTCTGTATGATGAAGTCAGTATTACTTCTTCCAGATTCTGAAGAATCTCCTCTTCAAATAGAGAAACATTCCATATCGGAAGACATTAGCAGAGATAAAATGTCAGAACACAGACAATACAACCAAGTGCACATATGCTTGTAAGCATTTCCTGGACAGGGAAGCCTGAGAGGATAGCAATACTGCAATCTACATTCATTACTAAAATAGTCACAGAATGAAATGGCAGGTACAATATCATGCATGCAAGACAAGCTTTCTTTCACATCACTAACAGTGTATTTAATTTCTGACCTTTGGCCTCTTGCATTTCCAGTCCCAAGGCTCTCATGAGTACAGATTACCAATCATGTAGAAAAAACATTGTAATTTTGTGATACAGACAACTGCTCACTGAAGAGTAAATTAAGAATCAGACTCACTGCATGTGTGACTTAGTACAAAAGTCAACGCAAATTGCTAGTGGACAGTGGCTGGCACATCGAACTACCACAACGTTTACTACCTTAAATTTAATGTCTAGCTTTTTGGTTTTAACTATATTTTCTCTTCTGCTGCTTTTCTGATAGCAAAAGTAAGGAACTCATGTCTGACAGTGTTTTTAACAGGATATATCAGAGGTAAGACTGAACTTGGAGAAGGAAAAAGGCTCACCAATTTTTTTCTATGCTGAGAAGAGCCACTCTTACTTCTTAGAGAGAAAAGAGGTCTTCCAGGTTACTTTGTCATCAAAGACATCACTCACCTGTACAAATGGATCATTTTCTGACATTTGAGGCTTAGGAAAAGAGTAATATGTATTGAATTCAACTTCCATCAGAAGTGTTTCATTAGGCTGGAGGAAGAGTAATATGTTTGCTCTCTAGAAGATACATCATGTTCTCTCTTACAGAAATCATTTATACTGTGAAAAACTACTAAGAGAAGGGTAGCTATCAGATCAACGGTTGTTTTTAACTATCTTCTGGTAGAGTAATTGGGAGGGAGCAGGGAAGTGATTTTGAGTTAAAAGAACCAAATCAAATTTGAGTGAAAAAAAAATAGAAAAGGGAAGTGTGGTAAGGAAACTCACTGTTCCAATATTCTTTAATAGTGAAACTCTGTAATATCAAATTCCTTTCAATAAACATTGTTTTCAACATAGACCATGTACATGCATTTCTCTTTAATGCATTTGACATGCCTGATGTCTAATTATTGCTTATAATATTTACGGAATCACTTGTCTCTGGAAATCACTTATCCAGTCAATTTTTCCATTCTATCTTTTTTAGTGATTTCTTCTCTGGTTTCCTTTCCATTTTATGAAGGTATTTACCTTCAGGTACTAATTATTTGTTTTAAAACAAATAAATTTAATCTGTCTTTTATAACGCCAAATCACTTGCCTTCATTTTCAAATCAGTCTCAGTTTGTCATATTTTCCTCTTGTCTTGAAGATAGACTTCTCAAGCAGGTCTGCTGGGAATAGGAATTTTGGCCAGGATTCCCTATCTAATTTTATTTTCACAAAGTATTGCATGCATTTCACAGACTAGCTGAAACCCAAGGAATATAATATTACAGTAACCACAGACTGAAATACTATGATATGTCCATTATTGGAAGAAACTGGAAGAGAATATTTTATTTCAAAATTAGCTCTATTTAAAATCTTAAAATATTTTTGTTGATAATTAAATAGACACTGGTAAAATTTGCAGATAGTGTTAGTTTGGAAGGTTGTGAGTTGTGAACATGAGTCAGGACAGAAATGATGAGAATGCTGAGAGAAAACACAGACCATAAAGCAAAAAACTGTGGAAAGCATAGTGTGTCTGATTATAAGTAATACAATTCTGAAGATTTTCAGCCAAGGAGGTGGATTTGTTTGATATGAAATATCTAGATTTTGAGTGGTTTGTGCTCCTAATGCACAATTACAAAGGCAACATCCCTATGATTACAGTTTTTTGGGTTTGTGGATTTTTTCTAAGCACACATCATTCAGTGAGAAAGTTAAAATTAATTTAAGTCTTTGCCACTGGTATGTTTTATGTTTGCTTAGCTCAGGAAAGGTTGCACAACCTGCAGAACATTGTTGTATGAGAAGTTAAATTTCTGTTGCTCTTTTAATTCATTTTAATAGACTATACTTTAGCGAAGTGCATGGGAAATGTGAAAGAAAGTCAAGACTTGTGTTTTAAGTTTATTACCTGTGTCATATCAGTTTCAAGAAGACATGATAAATTAAACCAAGTTGAATTATTTAAGCATAACTGACAATACCTCTCACGTTAAGATATTAGTCTTTGTTGTTCTGTTAATCGTAAGATACTAACTGTGCTGATTATTTTATCTTATGCCTCAAGACAAAAAAACAAACTAACAAGCAAAAAAAAAAAGCCAGGACTTCAGGACTACCTCTCAAGACACTTTTAAGCAACCTCCTAAATGGCCCTCCTTACTTCTCCAAGAATCTAAAACTCTGTAACTTTATGGTTGTTAACCCCCAATACAGCCTTCAAGCAGCACATCACCCAGTGTTCTTCTCTATAAACAGCAGATCGAGAGGGGCACCTCCTCTGACTGACTGACTTACCAGCTGTTTCCTCTCTGCTGTTCTTGTATTTCCAGTAGACATCTAGTAAGTAAAATCCCCAATCAGAACAAAGGCTAGCAATCCTGAAACTTCCATGAGCCACTTGTGGAATGCTATGTTGTTGCAGAGGGGAAAATACAAGTGTGAGATTACACTTTCCAAAATTAATATTGTTTATTAATTTTGCTATTCATAACTCTCACCACCCCCAACCACTAGTTTTAATAATATTTTGGTTCTTACACAGTCATGGAAACTGGATAATATCTATGGATATTCTATGGATAATATCTAGATCTAGTAATAACCAGCAAAATATACAAACATTCATTTAACAGAAGATTCCCGTGGTCAAATGCCACTTGTGATCAATATGCTGCTTGCCCAGTAGATGGATTCAAGAAGCTCTTTCTTCTCATGGCAGAACAAAGAGGTATTTAAGCATTTATTCACTAATTATTATTATTATCCTCTTGGGGCTTACCCACACTCCAGACAGTGTCCAAATACTTTCAGGGGACTCTGTCTTGTCAGACATTGAGACTTTGATTATTCCCAGCTTCTGGGGAAAGAGGCAGACAGTCTCTGACCTTGTCTCATGGCTTTTTCTGGACGATCTGTATGTCCAGGACTTCTGACCAGGACTTTCAGGTGTAGAGGCAGGGTGTTGTGTGATGTGCAGTCTCAGTGTGATTGTGTTCAGGCATCCAGGGTCTGCTCCTGGCAAACTTGCAACAATGGAGTTTACTGGCAAACAATAAGGCAGTTGGCAATTGCAGCAGGCATTAGCAGAGCACAGCTGAGCACAGCAGAAAGGCACAGCAAAGAGCAGGGAAGCACGTTGTTTACCTGCTTATCTCCTTTTATCAGTGTGGGCTGAGATCAATTGCCCCTTGGACACAGAACAGCCTATCAGGATGGCAGTTAGCCAAACCCTACCATGTTAGGCAAAGTCACAGGCTTGCTTTTACCCAAATTTAGGAAAAGCACAGGCCTTGCACTAGGCAGGCACAAGCTAAGTGTGTGTACCTTGTTTAGCATGGGACCCTGGGCAGGCCAGAGTGCTTAGACGCAGTGGCTACAGGTCCTTTTGTGTCCTTTTGTGTCCTTTTCCCACTCTTGGTTCTCTGGTGGAGCAGAAAAACATACCTAGGCAAGGCAGGACATGTATAAGCCTATTTTGGGCCTATTAGGCCTACCACAACATGTATCTTCTTCTTCATCCAGTCTAGGTGGTCTATAAAAGACTCCTATCAGGATATCTGCTATGTTGGCCTTTCCCCTGATTCTTAGCCATTAGCACATGACCTTTTCACTATCATTGATCTCTAAACAGTCAAAACCCTCCCACGCCTTGACTAGTTTCTACAGAGTCTGAGTTTATCCCCTTCCCTCTTTCAACCTAGTTTAAAGCTCTCACAGTGAGTGCTGACTCCTGAGCTAGAATTCTTTTCCCGCTTTCAGACAGTTGAACTCTAGATGTTGCCAGCACGGCTGGTGCCATGTAAACTGCCTCATGATCAAAAATCCCAACATCTCACAGATGGCACCAGCCTCTGAACCACATGTTGGTGGGTAGGTCTTTCTCTTCTTTTCCATATTCTTCTCTGCTACTGAATGGATTGAGTAGAGCACTGTCTGTGCTCACAATTCTTCAACCAATCATACCTGTGAACTGAAATAATTTTTGGTCACTTCCAGACTTCTCTCATGTACCTTATCACTGTTGCTCTGAGCAACTGTCCTGAGTTCAGCTAGGAAAGGGTTAATAGTCTTCTTGAGAAGCTAGGAGGGTCCATGCCCAATATAGCCAGACAGTGGAGTCAATGCCATACAATACCATGCCTCCTATATAAGAGGAGAAGATCGGGGCAGGCTTCTGGCACATGGGTGATTGTGTCACATGTTACATTACTCAGTTTTATACATTACTTCCTTTACTATTGTTGTTATTTCCATTGTTTGTTTGTTGTTTGTATTGTTCTATTTGTCCTGGAGGCAGGGAATTAAGATGGCCAACTCAGAAATTATAAAAATAGAATTATTTTATTTTCCTGGAACCCCACCCCCAAAACTATATACAAAATTAGCTTAGTTTATTGACAGATTCAGTTTGATCAGGAATTTCTTCCAAAATAGGATATTATAGACAAGTTCAGATATTTAGGAAGTCAGGAAATAGAAAGGACTAAGCTATAAACACAGCTTTACCCCACTATCAATCAGGCTGAAGCAGAAGATTAAGGGATAAGGGAACAGCAGCTTTTACTCATGGAGGTGAGATGGACATTTGGCAATGATCCCTTACTTAACTGGATTCCTCTGCAGAAGCAGCCTTCTGATGCTGCAGGTAATATCCAATAGTAGTGAGCCTGCAAGTTTGCACAGAAGCAGGGACAGGGTAAAACCAAGAGCCATACAGAAAGGCAGGAGCTGTCCAAAAGTGTGGATGGTCCAATCACAGCAGGAACCTGTCCTGTCAGACACTCTTATCAGGAGCTCTTTCTCAAGGCAGGGAACTTTCAAGACAGGAACTCTGAAGGTGGGAACCTTTTCCCATTCTTCCTTGCTCTATTTATGCTTTTCTAGGCAGTGTGTCCATTTACTATTTTTACTAGGCATGAAAAACGTACCTGTGCTCCTGATCCTTTTAACATTGATTCAAAAGACATATAGCCTTTTCTGATAATTCTAAGTGGTCTTATTATTGTTTCAGTCTATATGGAATAATAGAAGAAGATTATAAGATGTAGAGTTCACCAGGCTTCACGGCTTCTCAATAACATCATGAATGTCAACTTCTGGAAGGCATCAAATTTCTCTAGAGCAGTTGTCTGGATGTGCTCAGGGAGGAACCTTCAACTACTAATATTTTATGAGCATTTCTGGTAGCACTGGTTCTAATGTGAGTGGGTAGCTGGATGAACTTTGCATTGTCCAGTTTTCCTGGATCTTGTCTCTGGTTCATGTGCTCCTCACTCTCCAACCCTTGTGTTGAGACTTATCTAGGGGCACTATAGGGTGCGGAAAGCTTTTTGCTTCAGCCTCAGGCAGACGCAAAGGTCTCTGGGTTCATCTCATGCATTGCCTCAGCCATCAGCAAGAGGCTGAATTCAGACTTGAATTTTTGTTGCATAGCCTTAAAATACAGCTGCTGCTCAGATCATGCCAGTGAACCATTCCATGTCTAGAAATCCTGATTGAATAATAAATAGATGAAATATGTTTTGGGATATTACATGTAATTTTCTGACTGTAGCTGTAACAATTTCAAAGCTACTTTTAAAATATTTTTTCTTATTACAATGTTATTTTAATCCAATATTAAAAATTAATCTGACAGGCAATGCACTTTCAACAGTGGTGCCATTGTCTCTTTCTGCAACATGAGCTTTGACTTCTTGCCACAGTCAATTACTTACAATACAACACTAGATGAAGTAGTGAAAGCTGAAAATATGCCTCCAGGCATCAAAACATCAGGGGATTAATACTAATGTTTCATTTACATGCAAGAAAGGAAATGTTACATTGCTCAACTTCACAGAGGAAAGAAGCAGGCAGAAAGAAATCTATTTTCCTTGCATACATTTAGAAAAAGAAAGAAAAGCATTTTTCATATCTGAAAATATTACCTACAGCAATTTGCATTCATACAAAAAGATACTCCTACAATTAATTCAGATCTCAGGTTAAATACTCAGGGCCTTACCATGTGTTTTTCTGAGGGAAATCTCTCTACTACCACTGTATTCTTTCTGTTTGAGTAGTACTGTATCCTTTGTCTTCTTTCCCAGGCTTTGTTAGATAGACTGTAATGTCACTGGCCACAACATATCCCTTTTAATCTCTGGTGTAACGGAAGAAATGTGAGCAAGATAGAATAAATGTTTTGTTTTAGGGTGTTTTAAATAGGTTAAAACATAGAAAAGCTCTTTAGTCCCATGCCTATAAAAACTCTTCACTAGATTATTCGTGAAGGGAATGGAAAGCCGACTGTCTGGGGTTTTTTTAGCTAATGCTCTTTAGCAATAGCTTTTTCCCCATGTGACAGTCAGATTATGGTCTCTAATACATTACAACAAATCTGAATTCTCCTTTTAGCCCCTAGATCCAGAAAATGCATAGCTAATCATACTTTCCTGTCTTAAGAGGATCTAGGTGTGTTGATTTATTATGCCCAAAGACCACCAACAGACAATACGACCGCCATGTTCCCTGTCTTTGCAAGACAGTAGTAAGTTTCAATTTCTGATTTTATGTTGTTGTGTTCTGATTAGACAAAATAATACAAATTACTCATGAGGAATAACATGATTACTGGAATCTCAGTTATCATGCAGATCTAGGTCTGTATAGTGAGGTTTTCAAGTTTTTAGGCAGGTTTTACAGGCCTTGCCTCAGAAAAATGTTGTCAGTTAAGTTTTTTATTCTTGTTTTGAACTGTTTATTGTGCCATCACCCTGCAAACTTGAAGAAAAGAGTCCCCCATCTCATCCAAGGCTACCAGTTTTACATATTTCTGTTTGGCAAGCATAATCTTTCTTTGACTTTTTCAGTCCTCCTATAGTTCACACTGCTATTTTTTTTTGACAATGCACATTTCTATTTCCTGATGCACAGAGTGCTGTTTTAATATAAAAAAATCTCTGATCAACACCTTGGCAGGTACTTACAGAATGGGCTTTGCGAACCAGAAGATATCTACAGCTTGTTTGTCAAGAGCAGCTCAGAAATGCCAAAGGAGGGGGCATGCCACACTGTTTTCATCACAACACAAAAAAAAACCCCAAACTATTAACTTTTCCAAATGTTTTGAACTTGAAATAGTTTTAAAATATTATAGCTAAAAATGAAGTTCAGAAGAATATCTTCCTGTTCAAGTCACTTGCTGCAGCTCTGAACTTAGTTCTGAAAATGAGCACAAATGCTCACAGACTTGTAGGGGAATGAAGTTTATTGTTGCAGCCTATACATACAAAAGGAGAAAATAAGTAAGCATTTGTAAAGTTGATCTTTGAGACAGAAAACTAACAAACGGTTTGCTACTTTAATATTTTTTCCAATTATGTGCTAAGCTGAAAACAAATAACTAGGGATGGTGGCAGCAATTGCGATTTAAAAGTATCATCTTTCTTCCTTGGGGAATGAAAAAAAAAAGGCAGAATTTAAATTCTACAGTACATGAAGCAGTAATCTTACATTTGGTTAAGTACAAAGAAAAAAGCACTGAGGCATTCAAAATCAAACATTTCAGTAATTAAACTACAGAATCAGGACTCTGTTTCCTCTCTGATATTGTTTGTTTTTTATTAAAACAGGGAGGATTTAACACATTACAAAGATTAACTTTATATGAGAAGCTGATGAAAAATCAATGGGGTTTTAGGGTTTAAAAATATCTTAGGGACTGCAATGAAACATCAAACAGATTTTTAACAGTACTTAATAAAAAAGTGTATTCTAAAACTAACTTGGGATTCTCAAAATTATCTAAATCAGTTAGGCCTGGAAAGGCCAATTTTCTTTATAAAATTATTTTCTTAGTTCTGTAGCCATTTACCATACACTTTGAGTAGAAAGGTCATCCTCTGACACTGCCACAAAATCTGCAAAGATGTATGATACCTCAAAGCCTAAACTCTATTTTCAAAGATTAATGCAGAAAATTTCCAGTCAAACAAATGGAAAGATTTTTTTTTTTAATAGTCTGTGCATTTTGTGATGGATGCCAGACTCTTGAAGACTCCCAAATTTGCTGTAAATTAAATACTTTAATTTTATAACATAGAAGTTTTCTGATGTTCAGTTTGTTTTTTTTTTCCCATCTTACTATTACACTGTTTGACAGATAAATATTTAGCAATCTATGCAAAGGAAATTACTTTATGTTCTCTTGAATTCTTTCATTTCTGTTCAAAAGCAGATAAACAAATCATTGATAAATATGCAGAACAATTACTTACTTAATATGCATGGAGAATAAACACAATGTAGACACTTTTTTTTTTTTTTTGAGTTATTAAGCATGCCAACAGGAAAAAAGTCAAATGGCCAACAACGTAATTCATAAATGGAAGACTAGGATGCAGAATCTTTTAGCCCATGTTCCACACGATCAGAATACTCATTAGTATTCTGACTACTGCCCTGAATCTATTCACTGTCATCAGTCACTGATTATTCTGAAAGAGATCATTCTGTGTAGTCAAGGGGGAAAGACTTCTTAAATAGATGCTTTAGGCCCACATTTTTCTTCACAGCTGAAAGAACTCGCGAGTGAACAGATTGAAGAATGGTAATCTTGATTTGGTTTTGAGTGTGTTTGCTTTCTGATTTGGAATTAAATTAATTATTCTGGAAGTTTAAATTAAAAGAAGAAAAAAAAAGAAAAAGAAAATAAAAAATTGGGCGCTGCAAGGGTACTCTGCACTTTCTCTAGCCTGATGGTATTTATATATGACAGCTATACCAAGTTTCTATTCTGTCCAATGTCCTAGAGAAAAATATTTTTGTGCCAGGAGACTCCCAGCTAGATGGTCATTTTCTGAACACCTGCTTCATTCTTAGACTGAGCTTTTATGAGAACATCCTGAGAAGATCAGATAATACTAGTAGTAGTCATCACATCAGACATAATGTAAAGACGGAAATCTTCATTCTGTAAAAGGCTGTTAGTCACACCAACTTCTACAGAATATAGCACACTTGTCAAAATAAGGCAGAACAAGGGCAGTGGTCACAAAGTAACATTTAACCATAGAGAATAAATTAATAAACAGAAACAGAGCAGTTGCTGTGATTACTTCAGACATGAAAGGAGAGTTATATTCTGACAATTTCCATTCTTCACTAGCAGGAATTGAGAAATTGCAGCATTTTTCCTTTCCTTATTCTTGTGCCACAAACTATGTTTGGACTTATGATTCTAGGGATCTCTTCCAACACTAATGTTTCTATGACAAGTGAAGTTTTTCCTAGTCTGATGTCACATGATAAAAGTCCAACGTGGTAATTTTGTTGTGGCACTCTGAACCTTTGTCAAAGGAAGATAATAGAAAAAGTCCATAATGAAATATTCCTGACCTACCTCTTGTCCTACAAGGTCAACAGAGACTGCTGTTTCTGCTCATCTCTTCACCCTGTGAAAAGTGCAAAAATGACACAAGCTCACAATGATAGGAATAGGTGATTCCTTTTTTCTACTAAAATTGNCCAGGTGGGGGTTGGTTTCTTCTCCCAGGCAACTAGCAACAGGACAAGGGGACACAATCTCAAGTTGTGCTGGGGGAAGTATAGGCTGGATGTTAGGAGAAAGTTCTTGACAGAGAGAGTGATTTATCATTGGAATGGGCTGCCCAGGGAGGTGGTGGAGTCACCATCCCTGGGGGTGTTCAAGAGAAGACTGGATGAGGCACTCAGTGCCATGGTTTAGTTGACTGGATGGGTCTGGGCGACAGGTTGGACTGGATGATCTTGGGGGTCTCTTCCAAACTGGTTGATCCTATTATATTCTATTCTAAGTATATGGCAATTAACAAAATTAATCACTGGAGAGGTCCCAGATTACTGGCAGCTGGCCAGTGTGGTGCCTATCCACAAGAAGGGTCAGAAGAAGGAACAAGGAAACTACATCCTGTCAGCCTGACCTCAGTGCCAGACAAGATTATGGAACAGATCATCTTGAGTACAATCACAGGGCACCTACAAGATGGCTACGGGAACAGACCCAGTCAGCATGGGTTTAAAAGGGGAAGGTCCTGCTTGACCAACCTGATCTCTTTTTATGACCAGGTGACACATCTGGTGGATGTGGGGAATGCTGTGGATGTAGTCTACCTGGACTTCAGCAAGGCCTTTAACACTGTCTGAAATAGCAAACTCCTGGCAAAGCTGGCAGCCTATGGCTTGGACAAGGGCACTCCATGCTGGGTTAAGAACTGACTGGATGGCCAGGCCCAGAGAGTGGTTGTGAATGGTGCCATAGCCAGTTGGCAGCCAGTCACTAGAGGTGTCCCCCAGGGATCAGTGCTGGGCCAGTCCTCTTTAATTGATGATCTGGATCAGGGGATGGAGTCCACCATCAGTGAATTTGCAGATGACACCAAGTTGGGAGCACATGTCTATCTGTTAGAGAGCAGGAGGGCTCCACAGAGGGACCTGGACAGGCTGGATGAGTGGGTACAGTCCAATGCCATGAGTATTAACAAGTCCAAATGTTGTGTTCTGCATTTTGGCCACAACAACCTTAAGTTGGGAAAAGCCTGTATCCAGCACTGTTTTCTCAAGAGAGGAAATGTAACTGAAATGGTTTTGGAAGCTGGACTTACAGTAAGTTGCACAGGCAAACAGAAAGAAACTCTGAATGTAAGACCCTTTGGAAGTGCTCTGATGCTTCTTTAGTAAGTTCTTTCAGTCAGAATTTAGAAAATCCTTTGTGGATAAAGATCCTCCAATTCTTTGTAATACTTATTACTGAGTGCAAACGTTTAAGATAGATGTTCCTTCAGACCTAACACCTGGGGAAAAAACAAATACAAAACTTAAATTGTGTAAATCAGTGCTTCATAATACATAGGGTTAAGTCAGAAGTAACAAGAGGAACCTTCTGCTTTAGCACAGAAATCGTAATCACCTTAACTGATCACCAATGTTTCTGCCTAGATTTTCCTTTTGGTTTCAAATATTATTTTTCTCAAGTCAGTATCTTATTGAGTGTCTTTATCAGTATTAAAGATTCTGCTATTGAACTGATTTTGTGAAATATCTAACAGTGTAAACAGTACAGAAAGAATTAAAGTATGAGAAAGACGATACATAATGGCTCAGCACAAGAGCTAAACCACCTGCTTCCCCACCACAAAAGTGAGGGAAAGAGTAACACAAAACTCAGTGCTGAGATAAAGACATAAGAGTCTACTGTAACATATGAGATCATAAGCACAGTGTGTATCTACCTTAGCCAATAATATAATTAATCTAATAATACAATACATTATTACCTTAGATTAGCCTATTTGCAAAAAAAGGGCAGTGAAATACACAGGGGGAAAAAAAATCCATACAAAAAAAACCCAGCGTAAAACTGAAAGCGAAAAACAGCAGCTACCCAACTCCCACTCTTTCCATCACCATGCCTGCAGAGAAGAGTCAACATCCAAGAAACCAGAACACAGAAGCAGCAACTGGAACAGTAATACTTTAATCATTTTTTAGGGAAGAAAACCATATTTAATACAGATTGGGAAATAACAAATATTGCTACTTCTATGGAAACTCTTTTTTGTGTAGAATCAAGATCTCATGTCTAAGGTAAGGAATAGAACCTAGGGAGATAGAGAAAAACAAAACAAACCAAAACCAAAACNAACCAAAACCAAAAAAAAAGAAACAAAAAACCTCCCTTTTTCTTCCCCCCCCCCCCCCCCCTCTTTTCTTATTGAATACCTCACAGTAATGGAAATCATGTCAGGCAAAAATTCGTAACATTCCTTAGTTTTCAAAGTTGAAATTATACTGCAGTTTCCTTACCATATTACAGTGTAGCACAGACATTCTACACAAGATTTGCATCTTGTTTCTCTTTAAATAAAGACTAAGCTACCAATAAACAGCACAATTTGAAAGTAGGAAAAATATTTAAGATAAAAGTGACTTAAGACTGTTTTTCATCTAAGCTATACGGTCCTCCAAGTCCTATCATAAGCAGATAGGTCTCATTTGAAAGAAAATGTTGAGAAGTTAATCTACCTTCTTTGCCCTTTTTTATTTAATAAAAATAATTCTCTCACTCATTTTCTGCTAGTACTTGTTACACATCTGTGATATCCACCTATTTTATCAGTTTGTTTGTACTGTAATGAATACTAGGAAAAAGGATGAAGCACTGTATTAACTCTGTATAGCTGAAAAATCAACAAATTAAAAAAGGAAACCAGGAAACATTGTTGAGAATGATCATTAAACCTGTGCTAAGAATCTGGAGGTGGGCGGTAAGGTTTTGGGGTGATTTCGTTTACTTTTTCTGATTTTATTTTTACATTTACTTCTTTGAAATTTCAAGACCCAGACAGAAAGGAAATACAGGAGGAAAAATAAAAATTAAAACACAGTTATGACAAGCATGCTGATTAGGTATATCACAGGATCACAGGATGTCAGGGGTAGGAAGGGACCCAAAGAGATCATCGAGTGAAATGTCCCTGCCAGAGCAGGACCATATCACCTAGCTCAGATCACAAGGAACGCATCCACATATGCCTTGAAAGTTTCCAGAGAAGGAGACTTCACAGCCTCTCTGGGGAGCCTGTTCCAGTATTCTGTGACCTTTACAGTAAAGAAGTTCTCCCTTGTGTTGAGGTGGAACCTCTTGTGCTGCAACTTAGACTCAGTGACCCCTGTTCTATCACAGGGAGCAAGTTAGAAGAGCCTGTCCTCCCACTCCTGACACTCAGCCTTCAAATATTTATAAACATTTATTAAATGCCCTCTCAGTCTTCACTTCTCCAGACTGAAAAGCCCCAGGTCCCTCAGCCTCTCCTCATAAAACATGCCTTCCAGTCTCCCAATCATCCTTGTAGCCACTGGACCAAGGTCAGCTTCCACCTGTTATCCTTTTTCACTTAGTTCCCACATCCTTCACTTTGTGTTCCCACAGCCTTCTACAGACAACAGAAGGTAGTCTCTAGAGCTAACTCCTTAGTACTCATGGGTGATTTCAATTACCCTGATATTTGCTGGAAGGATCATATAGACAGGCACAGACAGTCCTGAAGGCTCTTGCAGTCTATCAATGGTAACTTCTTGATGCGGGCAGTGGAGGAACCAACAAGGAAAGTTGCACTGCTGGACCTTATATTAACTAATAAAGAGGGACTGGTTGAGGACATTAAAGTTGGGAACAGCCTTGAGGACAGTGATCATGACATGGTGGAATTTAGTATTCTACAGGGTAGAAGTAGAGCAACAAACAGAATTACAACCTTGGACTTCTGCAGAGCTAACTTTGTGCTCTTCAGAGACATGCTTGCAGAAATCCCATGGGCTAAGGCTCTAGAGGGTAAAGGAGCCAAAGAAACATGGTTAATTTTTAAAGACCACTACCTCCAAGCCCAAGCTAGGTGTATTCCCCTGACGTCAATGTCAATCATTTTATTGTACGCAGTGAACATCTATTGTAGAATAGAATAGAATAGAATCAACCAGGTTGGAAGAGACCTCCAAGATCATCCAGTCCAACCTATCACTCACCCCTATCCATTCAACTAAACCATGGCACTAAGTGCCTCATCCAGTCCTTTCTTGAATACTTCCAGGGACGCTGACTCCACCACCTCCTTGACNTGTTCCTGATCCAGGCCAGGATGCCATTGGCCCTCTTGGCCACCTGGGCACACTGCTGGCTCATCTTCAGCCTACTATCTACCATTACCCCCAGGTCACTTTCTTCCTGGCTGCTCTCCAGCCACTCTGTCCCCAGCCTGTAGCACTGCTTGGGGTTGTTGTGGCCAAAGTGCAGAACCCTGCACTTGGCTTGTTAAATCTCATCCCATTGGCTTCTGCCCACCCATCCAGCCTGTCCAGGTCCCTCTGCAGGGCTCTCCTACCTTCCAAAAGATCAACACCTGCTCCTAGCTTGCTGTCATCTGCAAACTTACTGATGCTGGACTCAATGCCCTCATCCAATTCATCAATAAAGATATTGAACAGGACTGGGCTCAGCACTGATCCTTGGGGAACACCACTAGTGACAGCTGCCAACTGGATGTGACACCATTCACCACCACTCTCTAGGCTCGGCCTTCCAGACACTTCTTGACCCAGCACAGAGTGAATCTGTCCAAGCCATAAGCTGCCAGCTTGGCCAGGAGCTTGTTGTGGCAGACAGTGTCAAAGGTTTTGCTGAAGTCCAGGTAGACTACATCCACAGCCTTCCCCACATTTACTAGGTGGGTAACCTGATCACGAAAGGAGATCATGTTGATGAGACAGGACCTGCCCTTCCTAAACCCATGCTGGCTGGGCCTGATCCCTTAGCCATCCTTTAGGTGCTTTGTCATGACACTCAAGATGACGTTTTCCATGACCTTGTACACCCCAAATCTAATCACTGTGAGGGTAGATTGAGAAATAGAGAGGTCCTTGACACTGTGCAAGCTACAAAATTGGTTTGGTGTCAATACTGTTTAGATTAAAAATTCCAACACATATGAACTCTATGGTAGCCAGGTACAGTACAGCTAGAGAGTTTATATTATAGGCTCTATCAAATTTTCTAAAAAACATATACTAGAATCATAGAATGATGTGGGAAGTAGAGGATTTGTTTTTGGGTTATTTACTGCTAGTTATATGTATATTTCTAACCTTCATGTGCATTAAAAAAAGAAATCAAATAATTAATGATGGAATTTACTTACATATGGAATTTACTAGAAGTAGCAATAGTGGAATATTATGTTATGATATCCACCAGCACCAGAGGTTGCATTACAAAAAGTCTTGTGAGTATCCTTTTAGGTTTATTTCATGATTTTTTTTTTTTACTCAAACCTCATGATCTTAAAAATTTTGGAGTTTAAATTCCTGAGGTCTACTCCTACAGAAAATAAAAAAAAACCAACAAATCTCTTGTATTGACTTCAGTTCACCATAAACTGTCTACAGTCAAAGACCCACAAGACAATTGCTTGGAAATATTTTTAGATGTGCCTCATGGCATTCCCTTCTAGTACAACAAGCAGCAAATTTGTAGCAGAAAAATTGAAATACAGACATTTTTAGACCATATTTTTGAATGATAACAGTCAGATAAAGCTTGCAGAAGCTAAAACAAAAGACTGCTAAATCCAAGCTAGATGTTTTAGATGCATACTGCATTATAGGGATGAAGAAAATAAGCAGTATGATCAGACATCCTAGTGCAAACATTATATTACCCAAGTTTGTTTTATAATAATAACATCTGGACCTGAGTCAGGCATCCGACTCTGTCCCACATGACATCCTGGTCACCAAACTGGAATAGCACAGACTGGATGGGTGGAGCACTCACTGGATAAGGAATTGGCTGGATGGTCACATGCAGAGAGTGGTGATCAATGGCACAATGTCCACCTGGCGACCGGTGACAAGTGGTGTTCCTCAGGGGTCAGTGCTGGGACCAGTGCTCTTTAACATCTTTGCCAGTGATATGGGCAGAGGAATTGAGTGCACCCTCAGCAGTTTGCAGATGACACCAAGCTGTGTGGCACAGTTGACTTGCTGGAGGGCAGGGATGCCATCCAGAGGGACCTGGACAGACTGGAGAGGTGGGCCCAGGCCAACCTCATGACGTTTAACAAGGCCAAGTGTAAGGTCCTGCACCTGGGTCAGTGCAATCCCAGGCACAG
>WAAF01007593.1:15635-29552 GCA_013400475.1 Tricholaema leucomelas | reverse complement strand
TTCTTGGCCGCCCATGGTAGATCATCTCAGGAAGGATATCTCATAGCCACAGCCAACAGGAGGTGTGTCCACAAGCTAACCTTACCAAGAGGACTTGCTAGGTATTTGTCCACTCCACTCTCCTTGATGAGTGGTCCTAGCTGCTTGGCAGACTTGTCTTCTACCTGGATGGCATTGGCACCAATAGTACAGCATCTCACCAACCCGCTTAGGATTGGCTCTCCTGATTCCCTAGAGTATTCCTTTCTACCTTCCCTGACCTCTCTGAAGGGATCATTGGAATCCTGGACATTATCCTTCTCCTCTTCTTCTTGTTCTTCTGGTTGTCCCTGGCCTAGAAACAGAACTTTCCTAAGAGCATTCTTAAACTCATCAGAACCATCCTCTTTCTTGGCAGTCAACCTCACAGCACTCCTCTCATCAGAGTATTGGGATCTAAGCAAGTTCACCAAATCTTGAAGACTATAGGTCTCCCCTTCCTCCTCTTGCTCACCAGAGGTCCCCTCTCCTAAGTCCTCTTTTGAATCACTCTTTGTCAAATGTCGTGTCTTAGCTTTTGCTTTGGCAGGGGCCAAGATGGCAGGCATGGAGACAGACTTTGATGAGTCCACTGGCGGTTTTGAATCACTGGGGATCTGGTCTGAGGACTGTGAATCCAGATCTACCTTAGAGGTAGGGTCCTTTTTGTCTGCTGCCTGGGGATTCAAACTGCCTGAGTTACTGTTATTAGTTGGAGGAATGTCTTGGGTTTGACTAGTTCCCTGTGTTCCTGGGCATCCTGCCATGTTATCATTCTTGGTAAGAACATTGGCAGCTTTCCCATAATCTAGGGGAGGAAGTGTAAAGGTATTCCCTTGCTGTGCCTCTGAGTTACCTTTGTTTTGAGTTCGATCACCAGTTTTTTTATCTTTTGTATGGGAAACAAACACTTTCCTTTTACTTCTTGAAGGCATCATACTCAAATTTCTCTTACATAATGCCAAAATTAATATGAAAATCAAAATTACAATACATAAGTTCACACACGACAGAAATACCACAGTCTGATATGAATAAAATTCTGAACAAGGGTCTGCCATCTCAGTCTCAGGAAGTATTACCCTCATTAAGGCTGTAGATAAAGCAGAAGTAACACTTCCATTTCCTGTAATGTTATTAGTGAATGCCCCTGTAAGGTTACTGGTAAAAGACTCAGTGATATTAAAACCAATATAGCCAAGGATGAAATCCCCCCAACTCCAAAAAATGGATGTAAGTTTAGCTTTGATCTTCTTCAAAATTAGATTAAACAAAAGGTAACCAATCTGGGCTTTGGTCCAATTATAAACATGAAAACAGAAAATAGGCCATACAATAGCCCCCACTAGGTAAAATAACTTCATTAGCTTCATTCTGATTCCCAGAGTTAATTAACAATCACTCAAAATCAATTTGCCCCACGCTGGAGTGCCAAAATAAAAGGATGTAGTGGTTTAGGTGTTACCTGACANGACTCCCTTATCTATGTTTTGCTTTTATTCTTATACATCTCAGCAAGCCTATGAGGGAAGTAGGCATCACCATTGTTTTCCTTTCACAGCCTGTAATCTAGTTCTTCTCACCAAAACATTCTAACTAGCTTCAAAGTAGCACAGCAGGTACTATAGACCTAATGGATAGAAAATACTACTAACTAACTAGATAAACTTCATCTTAACTTCCAGACTTAACTAGCAATCAATGGAGTTGAATTTGCCCAATGTTGAAGCATCAAAATAAAGATGTCATGGTTTGAAAGTTACCTCCCCAGATGAAATCACCCAAACTAGACTCAGACAGCTGGAAGTTAAGGAATGAAACTTTATATTCACAGCTTAGCACAATATACAAGCAGAGATTTACAATATATTACAAATATTTACAGTTGTATACAAGTTAAAGGTAATAGAGAAACAGTCTGCCTTACATGCAAGGTGAGTTGTGAGTATGCAAGGTGGGTTAGAAGCAGAATGATTAGCTGGGTTATACAGATCCAAGCAGAACAGCAGAAGCCCAGGGAGAAAACACAGACACCAACTCTGACAGATAGAGACTGTCTTATCTATGTTTTGTCTATGTTTATTTTGCAGTTTTGTGTTGATTTCTCTGAAAAAGAAAAGCAGACTTGATAGACCATGCTTGCAAACTAAGTGTGAAATGGCTATGAAAATGTATTTGTCACTTCTTAAATTACATGTTAGAAGGCTAAATGGTTAGTTGGTAGCTCATCATTCATTTCTGAAAGTGAAAAAGTGTTTTAACATGTGGTGAGTCGACTGTGGCTGGATGCCAGGTGCCCACAAATGTCACTTTATCAATGCCTTCTTCAAACACTGAGGGGTGATAAAATATAATGAAAGGATCTTAGACTGAGATAAGGACAGAGAGACAACTCAGCAGTTACTGTCATGGGCAAAATATACTTGACTTGAGGAAATGAATTCATTATTAATCAAAATTTAGAGAGTATGATAATGAGAAATAAAACCAAATCTGAAGGTACCTTCCCTCCTCACCCTCTTTTTGCCAGGCTCAACTTTACTCTCACTTTCTCCTAACTCCTCCCTCCAAGTGGCACAGAGGGATGAGGAATGGGAGTCGTTGTGAGTCTATCACATGTTGTCTCTGCCACTCCTTCTTCCTTACACTCATGCCTTGGTCCAGCTGGGTCTCTTTCACAGGAGAGAGTTGTCCAAAAGTTCTTCAACACAGGTTCTTCCCATGGGCTGCAGTTCTTCACAAACTGCTTCAGCACAGTTTTCATGGAGCTCAGTTTTTCAGGAGCAGACTACGTCAAATGTGGTCCCCATGAGGATCACGAGTTTTACTAGCAAATCTGCTCCAGTATGGATTCCTTTCTCCATGGATCACAGATCCTGTCAGGAACCTGCTCCAGCACAAGTTTCTGACAGGGTCATGGTCTCCTCTGGGAATATCTCCACTCCAGCACTGGGTCCTCCATGGGCTAAAGGCATGTATCTGCTCCATGATGAGCTGGAAGGCAACAGCCTGCCTTACCAAGGCCTTCACCAATGGGCTATAGGGGAATCTCTGTTCTGGTTCCTGAAGCACTTTCTCCCCTAGCTTCTCCACTGACCTTAGTGTCTTCAGCATTGTCTCTCTAACACATTGTCATTCTTTTTTCCCATAGATACATTTGCTGTTCATAAAATCATAGAATCATAGCATCACAGCAACATAGAATGGTCTGGGTTGGAAGAGACCTCCAAAGATCATCTAGTCGAACTCCCTCTGCAGTCATTAGAGGCATCCTCAACTAGATCAGGCTGCTCAGAACCCTGTTGAGCCTCACCTTGAGTATCGCCAGGGATGGGGCCTCAACCACCTCCCTGGGCAACCTGCTTCAGTGTTCCATCATCTTCGTAGTAAAGAACTTGTTCTTAACATCCAATCTAAATCTGCTCTGCTCTAGTTTGAAGCTGTTGCCCCTTGTCCTATCACCACAGGCCTTTGTAAACAGTCCCTTTCCATCCTTCTTGTAGCCCCCCTTCACATGCTGGAAGGTTGTTATTAGGTTTTCTTGGAGCCTTCTCCAGACTGAACAACCCCAGCTCCCTCAGCCTGTCCTGGTAGCAGAGGTTATCCAACCCCCAGTCATTTTCATGGTCGTCCTCTGGACCCACTCCATCAAGTGCACGTCCTTCCTATATTGAGGGCTTCAGATCTGGATGCAGTGACCTTCAGATCTGGATGCATCTCACCTCTCTCCAGGTGAGATCTTACCAGAGCAAAATGGCAGAATCACCTCTCTGGATCTGCTGGCAGTGCATCTTTTGACACAACTCAGGATGTGATTGGCCTTCTGGGCTGCAAGCACAGCCTGCTCTTGTCCAGCTTCTTGTCTATCAGCACCTCCAAGTCCTTTTCCACAGGGCTGCTTTCTATCACCTCATCTATCAGTCTGTATTGACAGTGAGGATTGTTCTGGCCCAGGTGCAGAACCCTGCATTGGCTCTTGTTGAGCTTCATGAAGTTCACCTGGCCCACGTCGCCAACTTGTCCAGGTCCCCCTTGATGACATCCTGGCTCTCGGGTGTACTGACAGCACCACTCAGCTTGGTGTCATCTGCAAACTTGCTGATGGTGCATTCAATCCTACTGTCTATATCATTGATAAAAATACTAAACAGCACAGGTCTCAGCACGGACCCCTGAGGGATACCACTTGTCACTGCTCTCCGTCTGACATGAAGCCATTGAGCACCACCCTCTAGAGGCTGCTATGCAGCCATTCTTTTCTTCTTGAATGTGTTATTACAGAGGTGATGCTACTGTCTCTGATGGGAACAGCCTTGATCAGCAGTGGGTCTTGGAGTCATTTGGCACTGGTTCTATTGGACATGGGAGAAGCACCTCTCAGTGCCTCACAGAAGCCACCCCTGTAGCACACCCACAACCAAAATATGGCCACATAAAACCAATATATAACATTTATGTATCATGCTCTTCCATTGATCTCTCAGTTTATTATCTGAAATTATTATGTATGACATGATTTATCCGTTTCATATCACTTAAAAATATACAGATTGTAATGTTCTGTCATTTTTGTCTACAGTGTAACAGAATTACAAGTGTTTATTTAGTGCCCTTATTTTCACTGAAGTTTAGTTAGAAACAAAATATTCCACAATTTGCAACATGCTTCCTGTTGCAAATATTCATTATACTTTAGGTCTTTGAAATTCACACGAGGTGATTTTCTGTATGCTTTAGGGTGCTACCCTGCAGAGCTTTGCAATTGATCATAGCACTTCTTAATGTACATTTTGTTAGTTTCAATATGGCTTCTTATAAGAGTGCTTGCAAAATTGAGTCTTTAGTTTTTATTTTCATTTTCTATGTCTTCCAGTGAAGACACTGTTATGGAGACAGGAATTGATTTGGACAAGTCAGGAATTTATAAAAATAAAGTTTGGGTTTTTTTTTCCCAAAAACCCACCCCCAAAACTATATACAGAAGATAATTTAGATTTAATTAGCAGGTTCATTCTTAGTTGTTTGAGAATATCTACACAATAGGATGCCACAGGTAAACTTGACTAATTTGAAGTCCGGAGTTGGAAAAGGCTTGAGCTATTAAATATAGCGTTCCCCACTACCAAAATAAGGCTGAGCTGTAAGCTACTCACAACTGGGTGCACTGGCTTGAAAAGAAGGACGACTCAAAGGGCTGTCCCGTGGTCTTTTCAGAAACCTTCAGGGTCATTAAGAAGCTATGCAGCTGCACAATGGGACGTTTAAGGTGAAGTCCTTGGGCGTCTTTGGAGCAAGAGGCTCCGTGTGTAGAAGCTATCCAGGTGGGGGGAGGAGTAGAACTCCAAGCAGGCACACTAAGGCGGGAATCCCCCAAGGTGGGAACCCCCCAATATTTGTACCCTTTCCTGGACAAAGAGCTGAGTTACCACTTCCTAGGCATGAAAAGCACACAGCCAATCCTCAGAAGAGTGCAGCGCGGGCCCGGCACAGGGCACCCCTCATGCCGGAAGGGTCCCCCTGCTCCCCCCCTTCACGCCTGCAGGGCAGGGGTGGGGGAACAGGTCTTTTCACGCCTTTTTTCTTTCCCATTCAAACCACAGAGGGAGAGAAAGTTTCTGGGGTACACAGGACCTCCAGGACAGACACGCAGCAGGAAAGCTGGTTAGGTAACAGTAGCAACATGTATGACATGAATTTCCAGTCAGACTGCTTAAAGTCAGGGAAAAAAAATGAATACCCACTAATATTGCTATGGCAGGGAAACTAAACCATTCCTGGAGCTGTGTGGAAATACTCTTCCAGCTGAAGGAGAAAAACTTGTGAAGATCAGTGTAAGTTGCTCTTTAGAAGGTACAACATTGACCATATCTCATGTCAAGAAAGATCAATGGCAAGTACATAACATGTGACTAATACCAGTGTTACCTTTGTAGGAGGGTAGTCAGGAGGAATTTGAATTTCACTTCAAGTGAAGCAGATAAAAGAGCATGGCATATCAGGATGTGGTGTGTGTAAGGGAATTCAGAAGAAAACAAGATGCAGGATTTAATCTACAGGAGTGTTATCTCTTTCAATGATGCTTACAAGGATTGTTCTTATACTTTTCATTCCACCAAGAGGAAGGGGACGTATAACAAGATGCATTGTTTTAAAGCAACAAGGAAAAAGCATATGAATTTTTCATCTTTCTGTTCACATTTATTTTCAACATTAAGTCAATACTTTATAATAGACCAAACATATTCAAGTATACAAAAGATAAGGAAAAATTTCATTGTAAGCCTATCATTATTTATAATGTTAACATTAGCAGTGTACAAAGGTCAAGATCATGGTATAGGTCTCTTGTCAGCAGTGTTGTATTAGCTCCACGTTCAGCCTCTTTGTTGGTACCAGAACAATAGTTCACAAAAGTACCCAAATATGTCATGTGCATATTAATATCCATAGCATATTCTATTGGTTTACATTTAACATGTGGTACACCTTGATTCATAAACACCATGTATTCCTATGCAAGGACATTAAAAGATATACTTCATTCAATATGGTTTAAACATAAGCACACCCTTAGCTGTGTTGAGAATGGGCGTGGAGGCAAATACGAATGTTCAGTATTAAGAAGAATATTCTCCCATGGTTTTGTTCTCAGTGAGGACAGAACATTTTGTAAATGCTACTAAGCCTCTTTCCTTGTGTAAGTATATTGATTGCATATGTGTAGCTCTTTATCTCTTTTGCAAATAAATCTCGTGTACTGGAGAAACGGGAAATGCAAAAGACCATCTGGGCATCATTGACCCGCTGTTCTCAAATCTGGCAGACAGTTGCAAAGCATACAGTTTATTTATTTCAGTCTATATATTCCACTAAACTGATATCTTGGAAAATATACCTAGGGGAACTCCAGTTTTTTTTTGTTGTTTTGTTATGTCTGTCTGTTTGGAGGTTGTTTGTTTTTTTTTTGTGTCAGTACAGAATTTTCATAGAAATCCTACTCCTGAATGGCTTTTTTTGTCCAAGCATGATATTTCCACCATTGTATTTCAAAGCCTCACAAAAACTCCTCGACGATAAAGGTGTTTGGTTTTACAAGATTGAGACTGGAGCCAGCTGCAAAATGAGTAATTAATACCTTGTTTAATCAGTCATTTGGGGGGGGGGGGGAGGGGGGCAGGAATGTGGTTAAATTAATATTGGATGACTGTATTTGGATTTAGCTTAAATGTATACATACTGACTTCACTGTTTTCTGGAGGACCAAACAGAACATCTCTACCATTTTTTAAACCAGATGCTTTAGTTCCCTAGGTTAGTTATTCTTAGATAGAATTACTGATGATAACTCCCTATTCAACACTAAATAAAATAACAGTGTAAAAAAAAAAATCACAGAATCACAGAATGTTGGGGGTTGGAAGGGACATTAAGAGATCATCGAGTCAAACTCCTCTGCCAAAGGGGGATCACCTAGGGGAGGCATCACAGAAACACATCCAGGTGGATTTTGAAAATCTCCAGAGAAGGAGACTTCACAACCTCTCTGGACATCCTGCTCCAGTACTCCATCACCCTGGCCATATAGTGTCTCCTCATGTTGAGGAGAATCTCCTGTGTTCTAGCTTGTACCCATTGTTGTTCCTTGGCCTATCATTGGGCATCACCAAAAAGCAAGTACCACCTTTGTCTTGACACCCACCCTAAACAGCCCCAGCTCTCTCAGCCTTTCTTCATAGGAGGGATATTCATGTCCTGCAATTATCCTTGTAGCTCTTTGTTAGACTGCCTCCAGTAGAACCCTGTATCTTGAATATGAGGAAACCAAAATTAGGCACAATATTCTAGGTGTGGTCTCACCATGGCAGAGGGGAAAGAGATCTTCCCCAGGTCTGCTGGACACACTTTTCTTAATGCACTCCAAAATGCCTTTGTTCTTCTTAATCACAAGGGCACATTGCTGGCCCATTGATAACTTGCTGTTCAGTAGAACTCCAAGGTCTTTCTCCATGGATTTGCTTTCCAGTAGAATGACCCCTAGTCTGTATTAGTGCCTGTTGTTATTGTACCCAATATGCAGGACTCTGTTTGTCCTTATTTAACTTTATGAAATTTACCTTTGCTCAGCTCTCCAGTCTATCCAGATCTCACTGGATGGTAGCATTGGATTTGTTTGCTTCGAGGAAACTTAAAAATAATCTCAAACCTCCAAATGCTTCAAACTCTCTGAATATTCTTTTCATTTTAATAATAACGAAATGAAACTTTGGAAAAGATCAAATAATTTCAAAATACTATAACTTGGGGGGGAGGGGGAATGTTTTATGCATAAAATAATGTAGCTACCTCTAAAGCAAGGCAATCACTATTTGTATGCCTGAGATCATCACCATTGTTAGTTCACTTTCAGAAGTATATGCCAAGTAGACATGCAAATAAGACTGAGATAGATTTTCTTTTTTTCCTCTTTTCTTTTTTTTTTTTTTTTTTTAATTACCTGACTGTTTAAGCATTCTGCTTTTAGAAAGGAAATCAGTTCTAGCTGTAATGGTGAGCAGAAAATTTCCCAGAGGTGGAGTGAAGGTGGGGCAGATTAATATGGCGAGTGTGCAGTGCAATGAGATATTGTGGGCTTCTGCTTAACAGTAAATCCAGGAAGAGTCTCAGGATGGTTCCATTCATATTGATACTTGCCTTATTCACATTCTGTCTGACATAACTTGTTTTTGTAGAATAAGTTTGCCTAAATGCTGAAATATTATGATAATGTCATCCAGAAGATGAGTCACAATGGTACTCATTTTCCTGATGTGCAGAAATAGGGTATTAATAGACTGTTCTAGATTGCTTTGCTCCTGCTTTCACAACATTTTTTGCCAGAAGCAATGATTTATCATCTGCAAAGAGCAATACATTAGATCTTAAGATATCTTGAAAATGTGACCCACTTACAGATAATTAATTTATTAACTTTAAGAATCAGATGCAATGAAAAAAGTGTAAGTCAATAGGAGCACAATTAGTACAGTCATAGTAACCTTGAATAGCACGAATTTAATTTCTCCAAGCTGACCTAAAAAGTTTAACTGATATGCCACTGAATGCTTCCTGTGCATAACTGTATTCTTCTGCATATTTAATCCTCTTTCTCTGATTGTTATTCAAAATGTCTTGTTTCATGTCAGCAGAAGCTTTAGGTTGGCCTGGTGATATTCTTTCATGTCATTGTGAGAGCCACAGTAGACTATAGTCATAACTGATACACTGACCAGAAAAAAACAAAACAAATTCAATAAGGTAAGAATGAAAGCTGACATATATTTTCTTTTACTTTGTTATTAGAAATTATGAAGGACAACAATTTCAGTCACATTTTATCTATAGTAATCCAAAGCATCCTTAAAGTACAATGTTTTCATTTTGCTAGCACAAGTTGCTCTCACATAGTATTCTACTTAAGAGGGGTAATGTATGAAACCAGACAGAAGGATGTTGTGAAAGATTAGGAGAAAATGCTTCCTTCCACAGAGTATTTTGCATGAGTAGCTCTATTGGTTTTACACTAATAAAACTTCAATATATATATTTTTTTTTATTATACACAAAAGTAATAGAATACAGAGTTTAATACTCCAGACAACAACTCTCAAAGTATTAACACTTCAGCTATTTTTCATTCTTATTTGACAATAGATGTCTTTTTTTGACATCTTTGTGAGAAGCACCTGGGGAAGTATACTTTCTACAGTCATTACCAACATGTAATCTATGTCAAGATTGTAAGTCTTGATAGTCTTGCATTTTTCATCATTAAATTGTAGCTGTCATTTATAGCTTGTGGGAATCCTGGGCATCCTGGAAATCTCATTCTCCATTACTTTTCTTCATTGTTGCTTTTCAGATAGCACAGTCGCAGGCATTCTGTGTAGGATAGGTAGAATACTATCCTTGTTATAGTGCTCGAATGTGTTCTGGCTTGTCTTAAACTTATCAAGAAGACTCTTGCAACATGTAAAAAAATAAACATTGATCTTTTATATGTCACTGCTACCTAGTTAAAAATAACTTATATAAAATAATGCAAGAGAAGTGAAAACATTTCGTTTGCCCCTCAACCACTCCTAAGTAGCTCTACTAACACAAAAGACAAAACAGTTATTTTAATATAAGACATCACTTGACCAATTGCCTGAAACTAAGATGAAAGAGATATTTAGCTTCTCATCTCTTGAACAATGGGTAAATTTACAAGAGATGTGATTCAGGCACCAAGTTTACACTTTCAAACTAGACTTTAATGGAAGAAAAGACTCCATATACTGTGTATTCTCCTGAGGATATATGCTGCAGCTATCTGTCAGCTGCTGTGGGAGACATGGTCAAAGGCCTCACAGAACAATGTGATCATAAGCAATGCCACATGGACTCCAGACTAATTCAATATGAATTATGCCAGAGACTCTTTATTGATTGTTCTGACTCTCATTATATAGACTTTGAGCATAGAGCACACACCTACACATTATCTTAACTAGGCAAGGACAACCCAGCTTCGCCTTGGTTTTCTCATTAACAAGATATCCACTATCTAATCCTTTCTTCAGATAAGGTAGCCAGCAGCTGTGGGAAATCAAGGCCAACACTTGTTTGTTATTCTTCTTCTCACATTATGTTCCCACAGATATGCATTGATTTGGTAATTTTATGTATAAATTAATACAAGAAAATACGTGGTTTATTCCCATAGGTATCTACTGAAATATCATCATACTCATAAAAGGCAGTGATGACAATGAGTGAAGCAAATAGATCCTTCTTATCTGCCTAAGAGAGAAGATGAGTGCCAAAAATGAATTCACTATTCCAAAACAGGAAATCTGTGGAAGACTGTCACATGTCTGCTTTTCTGTGAGAGGCTGTAATAATTGCTTTTATAACCGTCCAATAAGTGAAAGAGAGGAAATAAGTTTAGGACTGCTTCCTGAGGTCTTATTGATAAAATACAGCATATGGGCATTCTGAGATCTGGCCACAGACCACACACTCTGGAAAGATCTAGGCAGCATCACAATCTCCAGAGCAGCTGTTGTGGAGGCAAGGAATTAATGTGGTTGAGTCAGGAATTATAAAAATATAATTATTTTATTTTCCTGAAAACCCTGCCCTAAAACTACATACAAAACTAGTTTAGGTTTATCTACAGATTCTAATTCAATCAGAAATTCTTAAAAGGATGTTATGGACAAATTCAGAATTTTAGGAAGTCAGGAAATGGAAAAAGCTAAGCTATAAACAGAGCTCTACCCCACTATCAATCAGGCTGAGCCAAGAATTAAGGGAACAGCAGGCTTTACTCATAGAGGTGAGATAGGTATTTGGCGATGATCCCTTGCTGGATTTCTCTGCTGCTTGACTGTCTTCAGACACTGCAAGCAATATCCAGTCATCTGGATCCATGCAGCAGAAGCGCAAGGTGCCAAACTCAGAAATATCTCAAGACACAGCTGCCACAAGACAAGGATTGATAGAAGCAATGCTGCCTCAGCCGTGGCAGGGGCAAACCAAACTGTTAGGGTCACCCTATTTGGAATAGCAGCCAGCAAATTGGCTGTGATATGGTCCAAGAGCAGCCGGGTCCAGATGCCACCAGCAGCTCCCTCAAATGGATCCCAGGACTTGCCAAGCTTGCAATTTTTCATAGAATGGTGCAAAAGTGGGGAGAACCATCCAAAGGCAGGGACAGTGTAGAACCAAGAGCCATGTAAAAGGATAAGAGCCATCCAAAAGCAGGGATGGTCCAAAATGGGAGTTCTGTCACAGCAGAAACCTGTCCTGTTGGGAGGTCAGTCAAGGCAGGAACTCTTTCAAGCAGGAACCACCACATGCCTTCTCCCTTGCTCTATTTATTCTTTTCTAGACAAAGTGTCCATTTGCCATTTTATACTGGGTGGGAAAACCCAGCCAACCACCATCTCGATTCCAGTGCGGGCTTCCACTTGGGCCAATACACATGTGGAAAGGCACCTTCTGCTGTTCCCCCTCCAAATCTGCAGGACAAAGTGGGGGAAAGCAGTTTTCACATCTTCTTCTCCTCCCCATTCAAACTCGAAGGTGGAGCAGGGGGAGAAGAAACAAATTTGGAGTGCTTCAGAGCAGCACCTCACTGAGCTGGTGGAGAGCTGTGTTCTGAAATTCTTGAATAGACCTTGAAGAATGACTCCTTTTCCAAAAAAATCTGTTCTCTGTTTCATTTGGGATTCAACATGGTAACAAGAGGCTCACATAATTTCAGTGGAATTTAGCCAGGAAGTTTAATTAATCTGATCCCTTTAGGGAACAATAATGAAGCATTTCTTATCCCTTGAAACATGTTATTTATATAGCCTGTGCAAGCTAATAAAATGACCTATCCAGCCTGGAATTACTTATTAAACTAGAAAGATATGCAATGCTTAGGAAGCTAAAAAATAAACACAATTTTTTTTTTTAAATGATAAAATGAAACAAAATGCACTAATGAAAAAAGCCCATACAATATTCTAGATCCTCAACGATTTCCAAATTAAATGTGATCCACCACTTTCTCATTAGCATACTTTCTTAAAAAGGAAAAGGTTATTTCATTGCAGAGATTAGCATATCACATGATCCCAGCATCTTTGCACAAAAATTGGAATTTAAGCCAAACTTCTGTTCAGCTGATAATAAGGAAAACTTAAACTCCCTGTTTCTTTATTAACATTAGTTCTAAAGCTCATTTTTGCTAACACTTGTGTTGTCTCCTGTTCCCCTTAGCAACGTCATCTATTTTTTGCTATATAATGTCTTGAGCATCTAGACTCTTCAATTCTCCTTTCTGGATTCCATGGAAAGTAACACCTTTCCACATGTGTTTCTGTATACCTGCTAACAAAAACTTCCTGATTTCAAGAATTTCATCTGTCTCTATTTATGCTTTCCTAAGCAAGATTTTTTTCTTTGATAGAGCATTTAGATAATGAGAGGTTATTTTTTGTTTCATTATCTGGTTCAAATCCTGTATACACATGGTTGTTAAATTAAAATATTACTTGGTCAAAAGAACATCTTAATCAATCAAAAAAAAAAGTTAACTAAGTTACAGGAGATCTTTAAACAGAGGAAACTCAAGAAGTTTTAAAAACAATAAACAAACTAGATTTAAAATTAAACAGGACCAGCAAGGTTAAAGGCAGTGTTTGTTGAGATCATTGAGAAATTCTGTGTGGTTTTACGTACAGCAGTGTTAGAGACTAAAAACAAGTGTTTGAAGTGGATTAGAATAACTTCTTGCTTTCATTCTATACATTTTTTTTCGTTCATTTTCTCCATTTCCTCATGTTTCATACTCCTGGGGAAGACTAAATTTATTAACTGAATTTCCTTTCCATTCCCTTGCATTTTAGTTGCAGAAGTATAACAACAAACTCATCTGAGCTGGAAGTATTTTCCTCTCATGGCCTATTTTTTTTTTTCTGTAGTCAACTACCTAGTTTTCTGGTTGTGTAATTTGATCGACTCCTTTCAACAAACTTCTGCATTTTTCTGAAGTTGTTTGGTCTCAAACTCATTTCAAATTTCAAATTCACCAAAGTTCATTTCAAATTTCAAATTCACTGTAGTTCATTTCAACTAAACAAGATCTAAAGACCAGGTTTCGATGTTCCTTCATTGCGAACTTGGCTGTTTTGGAAAGTGACAGCAGGTAGCTGGAAGGTCCTGAAGTTCGTTTCTTGGTAGAAATTTTTTGTGGGACTTCTGATAATCCTTGAACATGTTGTAGAGAAGTCCTTTTGGGCAGATATTTACGTCTTTCTGAATCACAGAATTAACCAGGTTGGAAAAGACTTCTGAGATCGAGTTCAACCTACTAAATTTTTTAAT
>WAAF01007593.1:3670-15524 GCA_013400475.1 Tricholaema leucomelas | reverse complement strand
AAGCTGGTGAAAGGCCTAGAACACAAACCCTATGAGGAGAGGCTGAAGGAGATGGGGTTGTTTAGCCTGGAGAAGAGGAGGCTCAGGGGTGACCTCTTTGCTGCCTACAACTCCCTGAAGGGAGGCTGTAGCCAGGTGGGCATTGGTCTCTTCTCCCAGGCAACCAGCAATAGAACAAGGGTACACAGTCTCAAGTTGTGCCGGGGGAAGTATAGGCTGGATGTTAGGAGGAAGTTCTTCCCAGAGAGAGTGATTGGCCATTGGAATGGGCTGCCCAGGATGGTCGTGGAGTCACTGTCCCTGGAGGTGTTCAAGCAAAGACTGGATGAGGCACTTAGTGCCATGGTCTAGTTGACTGGATAGGGCTGGGTGCTAGGTTAGACTGAATGATCTTGGAGGTCTCTTCCAATCTGGTTGATTCTATGATTCTAAGATGTTTCCCCGACCACCTACATGACACATATCTGATCAATAGGACAGAGTGTTTTCAGCCATCTGAGGAGTGGCAGAACTTAAAATAAATAGTCTAAATCAGTTCTCATAGCATATCCTTACTTTTCCTCCTTTGTTAGGGCAGACTTGGTTACTTTCAATCATTATTTTTCTTATTTTCTTATTTTGAGACATGAATTATAAAGTCGACTTTAAGAATACTGCTCTGTTCTATTTTCAGAGACAGTAGAAGGCCAGAAAAGCAAAATAATTCTCCAGGACTGTATACGAAAGAAGGAAAATGGAGCAATCATTGGCCATTATGTCATTTTTGTATGAGTTTCATATACAGTGATGCCTATCCACTTTTTTACAGTATCTCTTCTAAAGGGCTCTTGATTAACTGAATGAATGCAGGAGAGGTCATAGCTATGCTTTGTATCTTCTTAGTCATTTTCTAGAAGGTAGAAGAGAATTAAATTTGACCTCTACACAGTCCTTTCCAATATATGTGACATCATGCAGTGAGGTGTATTTATTTTGTGTTAATCACAGTTATTCTGCTACCTTTTGGTCCTGATTGCACAGTAGCTTCTACAGAAAGCAATACTAACCAGATGTGACAATCTACTGCTGTCCCATGTCAGCACAACTTGTGCCTTTCACATCACTGTCGCAATGAATGCATATAACTGTTAAAACTACACATTATCAAGGCTAAATTTCCAAGGTACCTGTCTGAATCCAGAGTTTCTTAGTACCCCCTGCCTTTTTTTTTTTGTTGTTTGTTTGTTTTGTTTTGTTTTTGGTTTTGTTTTTTGTTTTTGTCTCATGAATTTTAGTTCCAAAATTGAGGAGATGCAGAGTTGTCATTGTGGGAAGCAGATGGTCAATCTCACTACTATGTCCAAATAGGCTGGTGGGCATAGTTATATGATATGTTTAGAGACATGATAGCAAGCCAAGTATGTCTCCTTACTCACCACCTAGGGATATACACTCAAGTAATGGGAGCTCCCCCTCTGAGTAGACTATTTGCCGGATTTGAAAACATTTTCTGAATGTTTGCCAAATTTTATTTGTTCCTAAAATTAATGCTGTGTAACTGCCTTTTTTTTCACAGCTATTTTGTAAAGGGAATCCCTAAAAGTATCCTAATTGTAAATATGTAAGTTTCATATCTGCACTTCAAATACTTCAAAGTTTTGCTTAAAAAGAGACACTGTGAGCCCTGTCTGACAACACAATTGGACATCTGCATCTTCATCACTGACCCAGATGAAGGAATAGAGTGTGGCCTCAGCAAGTTTGCTGATGATACAGAACTGTGAGGAATGGCTGACACACCAGAATGTTGTGTTGTCATCAGCAAGACCTGGACAGGCTAGAGAGCTGGGTGGAAAAGAACCTAGCAAAATTCATCAGGAGCAAGTGTACCTGCACCTTGGGAGAAATAACCCTACACATCAGTACAGGTTAGGAGTTAACCTGATGGAAAGCACCTCTGATGAGAAAGGCCCCTAGCAATCCTGTTGCATAACAACTTCTTCTTGAGTCTGCAATAAGCCCCTATGGTCAAGAAAGTCAAAGGTATCCTAGAATGTATTAGGAAGAGTGAGACCCGCAGGTGAAGATGGTTTCTCCTCCTCATCTACCCTGCCCTAGTGAGGTCACATATGGAATATCTTGTCCATCTCTGGACCTCCCCAGTCCAGAAGAGACAAGAAGCTACTGGACAGAGTCCAGTGGAAGGCTACAGAGATATTTAAGGGACTGGAGCATCTCTCTTATGAGGAGAAGTTGAGACACCTGAGGTTCTTTAGCCTAGAAAATAGAAGACTGAGAGGGAAATTTATCAGGGTTTATCAATATCTAAAGGACAAGTGTCCAGGTGTCAAGAGAATGAGGCTGGCAAGAAGAAAAGGGGCAATGAGCACAAACCAGAACACATAGAAGTCCATCTGAACATGAGGAAAAACTTCTTTCCTTTGAGGATGACAAAGCACAGGAACAGACTGCCCAGAGAGTTTGTGGAGTCTCCATCTCTGGAGATGTTAAAAACCTGTCTAGATATGTTCCAGAGCAACCTGCTTTAGGTGAGCCTTCTTTATCACAGGGATTGGACTACATGAGCTCTGGAGGTTCCTTCCAGTTCCTACGATTCAGTGATTCTGTGATTATCTGACATTCACATTTGGCCTGTATAATTAAAGAAAGCAGTCTAAATCTCTTTTAGCTGGTTAACTACTTGAAGTTGGGTTTTGTTAATTATCTTTAAAAATATTAATATATGCTATTATAATTATTGACACAGTGGGAATATTATTTTCATATAAATAAGTGTGTGGTCTCAGTGACATGCTAATTTGAGACAATCATCAGTATTAAAACCACACAACACACAGAAGTTATTTGAGCCTTACACAATCTAAAGGGTGATGTGTAGGCCATCCAATTAGATAGAACTGAATCACTTCAATGCATTCTACAGAAGGGCTAAGAAAGAAATATGCACATCCAAGAAAGATTCAGAGCAGATTTTGCTGTAAAATCTTGGTGCTGACAACTCTACAGCTAGCGAGTCTCCATTTAGTGGAAAAAAATCTGTATGAATTTCATACTGATGCTCATCCTCTTTCACAAATATATGGAGCGGGAGAATGTAAAATTCATTACATGACAAAATTTATTTGGAAAAACAAAAGAAAACAACATTCCATCGTGAAGACTTTACCTAAGTCTCTGGCTCTACAAACAGGATAGAGTGTGAAATAGCTGTACTGAAGCAGTGTCGCGGAGGGGATTCTGCCACCTATGTCAATTGTGGCAGAGGGGAGAAATTAATTGGTGCGAGATGATATTTGTAAAAATATATATTTATTAACTTCAATATTCTGAACTCTCACCACCCCAACCACTGAATTTTAATATTAATATCTGTACTACACTGTTATGAAAGGCATTCTAGGAATAATATCAAATGGTAACTCGTTAATAACTAGCAAACATGCAAACTATAAACAGAGGGAAATTTCCCTGTGGCAAATACCTCTTCGGGGCAATATGCTGCTTGCCCAATAGGTGGGCTAAAGCTCTTTCTGTTCTATGGCAGGAGGCAATAGAGAATTACAGAGGCATTAAAGCATTTGCTCACAAATTCTTATTAATTATCAATCACCCTCTGGGGCTACGTCACAGCCTCTTACAAGTGTCCAATCTTCAGGGGAGTCTGCCCATGGACGTTGGCTGGAATCCTCCCGTCTTCAGGGGAAAGGAGAATCTTCCCACTTTCTGGGAAAGGACAGTCTCTGACATTGTTCTCCTGGCTTTTCTGGACTCTGTCCAGGGATTCTTAGGCAGGACCTCAGGTGCAGAAGGAGTACGATGCCATGCAGTCTTAGCACAGTCTCACACTGGCCAGCAGGCTGATCGCATGCAGACAAATGGGGTCTGCTCCTGGTAACTCAGTGGCAGTGGCGTGCACCAGGCATTAATAAGGCAGCGGGTGTGCAATAGGGTGCACAGCTACACAGAAGACTGAGCTCCATAGATTAAAGTAGGCAATAAAGGATCTAGTCCTGGTAACTCACCACAGGGGCACACAATAGGGTGCACGGCTGGCTGGGAGACTCTGTCTCCATAGAATAAAGTAGGTGCAATGCAGGTGAGGCTTTAGGCAGGCAAGCAGGAAGGCACAAAAAAAAAAGCAGTGTGGATGAGTCTAAGTGAGCACATTATTTACCCATGTATCTCTACCAAATGTGGGCCGAGATTAATGGCCCTTTGGACACCACAAGGACCAATCAGCTTTTGGCAGTCAGCCAGACATACCATAATAGGCAAAAGCCACAGGCCTGGACCTCTCAAATATGAGGATAGCATGGGCCCAGCACCCAGTGGGCTATAGGCTAGGCACAAGGGCTTATACAACCGCTTAAACAATCAGGGGCCCTGGGCTGGCCAGACTTTATGGCACCAGGTTTGCTATGCCCCTTTGTGTTTGCTTATGTGTTTACCTCTGGTGCAGGCAGAAAAACACGTCCAGGCAAGACAAGGCATAAAATAAGCCTCTTTTTGGGCCTACAGGCCCTCCACAACAAGCAGATAGATTCAGGCTTCATTGAGTATTACCAGACACATGCAATATAAGTAGCCTAGTGACATATGCCTCCTACAGCAGTTAAATCTAGCCCTCTAACAGAAGTTTTCTAAACTGTTTAAAATACATTAAGTATTTCTCACATGCTTGAGAATTATTGTAGCAGCTCTTCTACGTATAAGCACATAGTACTGGTAGCACCAGTAACTGCAGTTGTTGGATCATTAGGGATAAATAATTATGGTTTCTCATGTCAAAACCTGTATAATTTTTCTCTCAAATAGTGGTTCAGAGGAAGCCAGATATTTTATACATCAGCATTGGAATTTTATTTCTGGATTCAAATGTTTTGTTCTTGCAGTCAAAGATTTTGTATTCAAATGCTATTAGGACAGAGCAACACATGTGTTGCATGTTTAACTTGGTTTCTCAAGGAGAGGTTGGGACTCCTGCATGTTTATTTCTTTCCAGAAGGGATACATTTTTGTAGTATATATTTATTATCTTTTGAGCAGTTTACACTATCAATACACCTTGAAAGTCTGTCCTCCTTATTAAGTAGAATTGCAAAAGATAGTTCATGAAAAAAAAAAAACAACCAGAGGTATGAAAATGGATGAGGATTGTTATAGATAACTTTGCTGTGAGCAATAGATACATTTTCATTTATAAAAATGTAAAAATTTCAATGTACAATAAAAAGAACTGTCCTTCTATAACTTCATATATTGAAAAAAAATCTGTGCAGCTGTTTCAAAAGGGAAAACAACTGCAGTGCCTTGGTGTATTTGTGAGATAAAAAGGCAGTTACAGATTAAAAAATATTAGGACTAAATATCAAATGTTGATGATCTCATTCAGCTGCAGTAATTTTTGTAAATGTCTTTGGTGCATATTAAAGAGCAGTTGATAATAAGGACTTCTTTTTTTTTTTCCAATTAATAGATAAAATTAAGAACTCAAAGATTTAGAAATTAATTTATGTTGTGATTAGAAAAAAAATGCTAAGCACATTCTGAAAAAAAAAGTCTTGCCTTAAGGTAGCAAAGAGATAATTTTTCACTCTGTGAGCTTTTTTTCTGAATGAAGGAGCTACACATTGAAGTGAGAATCACTGCAGCACATACTTGTGTTTCTGAAAAATATTTAAAATTATTGCTGCAATAAAATATTCAATTCCATTTTCACCCCTCACCAAATGCCAACTTATCAGACAGGTTTTGATAAAAGACTACACCATTTCTTCCTTGAACTCTAGGGATATTTATACTTATATTACTTACCCCTGGGAATGCTGTGAGAGATGATTATTAATGCAGTACAGCAATAGAAATCATTGTAGTATTGAAATACAAATACACAGGCAGCATGCACATTTCTTTATTAAGCAAGTGTCATTTCCATTCTTAAAACTGAGTTGAAATTTGCATGTAATAATAATGTATGTCAGTAAATGTTGATCTGCAAAGAAAACTTTGGGGGTTTCTGATTCTTGTAAATAGCCATTTGCATGAACATATGTTTACACGAATCAGGAACATCTCTGATTAGATTTAGAAATAATTCTAAAAGCTAATTTATAACACTTCAATTTCTAAACTCAATAATTTCTTCAGGTAATTTCAAGCTAGTGACCAATTAATTTATCCAAATTATTCAAACACAAAGTCTGTGTTTCTTAGATCTAATGTTGTGACTTAGTACTGTTCTTGTAGAGGGGGAAAAAAAAATCAAAACCAGGACATGGGCATAGGCTTAATTTGTTTTTCTCTTCACTCTCTCACTTGACTGAATGGAACATAGCAAGGCCTTTTGTAGTGTTTCAACATCACCCATTATATGATCTGAGTTCCCGAGGAGCAAGATGGAAGGAAAAAGCAGTGAAGTAACTACAGAAAATGACTGGGTTTTCAGCATGCTTTAACCTAGCCATTTGAAATAAAAGCATGATGCAGAGGGAGATACAGAAATGTACTACAGGATTATAAACTTCAAACAAAGAAAACGGCAAAATTCAGGCTACAAAAGTAGTTTCAGAGACTCTCTTTACTTTCAAACCAAGGTGATAGCTACATACTCTTTGTTGCAAGTAACAGGACCAATGTAGCTTAGATTTATCTGAATAAGAGTATTATTTCCACATCCTCTTGGGAAGAATTCTAATAGTTCAGAAATCATCATTGTATTTTACAAGGTCTGTCAGATAAGTGCATCAGAGAAGTTCAGTTGAAAAAGTCCTCATATTCCCAAGGTTTGGGCTTTGATTTTCAGAAAGATATCCTTTGGAACATAAATATTATGGAATCACCGGTGCACCCTATCAGAAATAAATATTATTAACATAGTAGTTAACATAACAGTCCAGCATTTCTCAGATCGTGGTTGATATCACAATTTGTAGTAACAATGGAGAAAGTATTGAAAGAATGCTTTCCATCTGAAAGAATTTATTGTTATTTTGTACCCATCATGTACAAAATATCATACAATATATGATTGTACCCATCATGTACATTTGTATCTCCCATGCCAATTACAAGCATGAGTACAGAAAAAATCCTTTTCTTTGCTGCCACCTTACCACTAATTTGCTAGTTATTCCTCTTTCCCACCATTCTTTAATCTCTAGTAAAATGTCTTCTTTGAAATTGTATGTTTTAAACTTTCTTTCCCTAGGTTCTAGCAACTTATCAATTTGTGCCTAAACCAGTGCTTGTTAAGACCTCTTTCATTTTCTCAGTCTAGCATCTCAATGTGAACCATTTTTTTGCATTCCACATGATGTGCAGTCTTGCTTCTTCATAAATCTTTGTGGTTGATTTTTAATGACGAACGTACAACGTATCGTACTGGTATGAAAGTAACAAAAGTTATACATTAAAACATAATCTTTTCTCAATAGTTTATTTTTTAGCCATCTTTTAAAAAATTAAGAGGCATTGAGGGTGAATCCATTAAAAATATACATTCAGTTACAGCAGAATAAAGCCAACACAGACACTCCTGCATTTCACCCTTCATTTCCACCATAAATCTCTCAAGTCAGAATTCTATCATTACTTACAAATTACTATGTGTAGCAATCCAATTGTATAAACAATATTGCCAGTTACATAAACAATATTGCCACTCAATTTTTACTTTTATCATATGAAGCAGAAATACTAAAAATGAACAATGAGATTAATAGATACTTTTTAAAATCTCAAACTGTTACACCAAAACTACCAAGAAGTTCTAGGTATGTTTTGCTATCGTGATACATTTTGCTGACATTGTGAAAATTAATAAAGTCAAGTTTATGTTAAGGCAGTGTATGGGTTAAGATTAAAGGGAAGACAGGGGAAGTCGATGTTACAGCAGGGGTCTATTATATGTCACCTGACCAGCAGACCCAAGCAGATGAGGCCCTGTACAGGCAGACAGAAGTGGCTTGGCATTCAAAGACACTGGTCCTCTTGGGGGATTTCAACCACCCAGACATCTGCTGGAGGGATAACACAGCAAGACACCAGCTATCCAGGATGTTCCTGAAATGCATAGATGACAACTTTCTCCTCCAAATGGTGCTTTGCTGGCTGGACCTTGTTCTCACCAAAAGGGAAGAGCTGGTGACCAATATGAGGCTCGAGGACAGTCTTGTTTACAGTAACCATGGTGCAGTAGAATACAAAATAGTCAGTGCATCTAGGAGGATGTATTCCAAGACAATCAGTCTCAGCTCTGTGCCTGGTAAGATCAGGGAGCAGATTCTCCTGGAGGCACTGCTGAGGTAGAAGAATAACAAAAAGGTGATTGGATACAATCAACACAGCTTCACCAAGGACAAATTGTGCCTGACAAACCTGAAGGCCTTCTATGACAAGGTCACAACATCAATAGACAAGAGGAGAGCAATCAATGTAATCTATCTGGACCTGAACAAAGCTTTTGACATTGTCCCACAGGACATCCTGATCTCCAAGCTGGTAAAATATGTATTTGATGGATGGACCACTTGATGGCTGCACCCCAAGAGTGGTTGTCAATGGGTCTGTGTCCAAGTGGATGCAAGTGACAAGTGGAGTCACTTCAGGATCAGTACTGGGACCAGTCTGTTTTAACATCTTCATGAGCAACATGGACGGTGGCACTGAGTGTACCCTCAGCAAGTTCACTGATGACACCAAGCTGTGTGGTGTGGCTGGCATGCTAGAGGGAAGGGACTCATTCAGAGAGGCCTTGACAGCCTGGAGAGGTAGGCTCATATCAAACTCATGATGTTCAACAAGACCAAGTGCAGGATCCTGCATCTGGGTCAGGGCAATCCCAATCACCAATATAAGATGGGCAGCAACTGGATTGAGAGCAGCCCTGAAGAAAATTATGTGGGAGTGCTGGTGGATGAGAAGCTGAATACCAACTGCCAGTGTACACCTGCAGCCCAGAAAGCCAACCATATCCTGGGCTGCATCTAGAGGAATGTGGTCAGTAGGCTGAGGAAGGTAATTCTCCACCTCTCACTGCTCTTGTGAGACCCCACCTGGAGTACTGTGTCCAATTTTGGAACCCCTATTACAAGAAAGATATGGACATGCTGCAACATGTCCAGAGAAGGACCACGAGGATGATCAGAGGGCTGGAGCTGCTCCCTTCTAAGGATAGGCTGAGAGTTGGGGTTGTTCAGTTTGGAGAAGGCTCCAAGGATACCTTATTGCAGCCTTCCAGTATCTGAAAGGGGCCTACAAGAAAGCAGGTGAGGGACTTTTTAGGGTGCTGGTTAGTGACAAGGCTAGCAGGAACGGATCCAAGCTACAGGAGAGTAGATTTAAATTAGACGTTAGGAGAAGTTCTTCACCATGAGGGTGGTGAGGCACTGGGACAGGTTGCCCAGGGAGATGGTGGAAGCCCCATCCCTGGATGTTTGTAAAGGTCAGGCTGGATGTGGCTCTGGGCAACCTGATCTGTTGGAGGATGTCCCTGACCACAGCAGGGTGTCTGGAACTCGGTGATCCCTAAAGTCCTTTCCAACTTTGACAATTCTGTGATTCTGTGATATACTCTAGTTGATTCATTTTAAAGCAGGTTTCAATGCTCCAGGCAAAATTATTGATCTCAAAGATTAATGACAACAAAAGTTTTGGGGCTATCATTTCTCTCTGTATGTGAAAAACAAGGATTTATTTCAATCAGGTAATCCTCCAACTTTAGATCTAGTATTAAAGACTTCTTAAAATTTTCACTTGCAGCACAGATTATAGAATTTTATGCTGCACATGAATCATTTCTTTAGCTTTGAAGGAACACAGACATCTGTAAGACACTACAGAAAGTGCTGTCATTGCTTACTTTTTCTTCGATGGAAGGGGATTATATTTGGAATTTTCTTCTTGGTCCTCCAGAATGGGGGACACAGCATTAATGAAATAAACACAGGAATTAATTTGAAATCTTTAAAACTCATGCACTCAATTAAATTTCAGAGATTATTTATTTTTAAGAAGAGAAAACATAAAAGTAGGGAATAATAAAACACAGAGTAAGAACAGAAGAGAGACATTTTGTCACTTGTTGTAATTGTATGTGATAGCTGCAAAGTGAATAAACACAATGCCATCTTTGTACTCACAGAAGATTTCCTAATACAAGCTTTAAAAGAATCACCTTGACATAGGTTCCAGCAAGCTGGCATCTCTGAATTATGAATATGGGTTTTTAAATTCCTGTATTAATCTGACTAATTAGCTGAAACAAAGGAATAACCTAGTTAATTGAGGCAAAGATTTCATTGTGAAGAAATAAAATATTGAAATCCACACTGATAAGATGGAATTCTGTGACGGACTGTTGTGAAATATTGGTAACTCGTTAAGACCTTTACTGAAGGAATATTAGTTGCAAAACTCTTCCACATGATGAGTCTGTTCCGAACATAGAAATATTTTAGGGGGAACATTATGCTGCAGAATAATTACTTCATAGAAAAGTAGAGACAGGTAATGGATGTAATACCATATTCATAGTATTCACATATTTTTCAATATTTTGTGCTAGATTTTAACCATTTTCCAGTGTACGTGACATTAATCTCAATGTTCTCCACTGTTCTTCCCTCATCTTCTGCTACCTGTGTACTTAATGTACGAGCCTTCCACACGCTTCTGCAAGTCATTGACAGAGATGTTGAGGACAGGTGTTAGCATAGACTGACACTGCAGCACCCTACCTGTTACTTTCAGAAAGAATAATACCCATTTGCTATGATACTCTCATACAGCCAGACAGATTTTACCCAATCAGTGTACCCACATCCATATTGTAACAAATGAAGTTGGAGCCTACCACATATTACTGTGAGCAGTATTGAAAAGCTAGCTAGTCTGGGAAAATTGGTCTTTTCTTGTCCACAAATTGAGCTCTTCTATCACTGAGTGATGAACTCAGGTTAGTTAGGCATGATTCACCTTTGGTAACTCCGTGCTATTTCTACTCACTTTCTTCTTCAGGTGCCCATAAATAGTACTCAAGAATACCCATTCCATGACTTTCCCCAGGACCAAAGTGAGACTGACCAACTTGTAACCTCTGGTTTGTTCTTTTGATCTTTTTGAAAGATGACTGCAATAATTGCTTTTGTCCAGTTGATGCAGACACAACATTTCAAATGACCAATTGCTACTATAAAACATTTATGAAAAAATGCATCATATTTATACTCAATAGTTTCAGTCATTCATACTTTATCTAAATATTCACTGTTCCAGGAGTTGAATTTTCCTTAATTCTTAACTCTAGACCACTTTTGGCTTTTCTCAGTTACCTTCTTTCCTGTTTTTCCTTCAGAGATGTAATGTCTAGTGCAGACAAGCATTTGATTCAGCAAAGGGCAGAGCCATGATCACAGCATTTCATCTGAGCAGGCAGAAAGGGCAGATCAGAAAGTGGATCTATTCATAGCACTCCACATAATGGAGCATATGAGCAGAACTTACTCCCTAAGTTTAGTTGTAAGAGTTATTCAGTTATTCCAGGGAATTTTGTAATAATTAGGAACAAACGTTCCTTGGGGAAGAGCCCTTAAAAACAAAGGGGTCCAGGAAGGTTGGACCTACTTCAAGAAAGAACTCCTGAAGGCACAGGAGCAGCTGTGCCATTGTACCGGAAGATGAGCCGACGAGGGAGGCAGCCAGACTGGATGGGCAAGGAGCTGCTAAAGGAATTAAAGATAAAAAGAGGGTGTATTTCCTTTGGAAAAAATGGAGGTTTCCCAGTAAGAATTCAAGGATGTTGCTAGGTCTTGTAGAAAAAAAATTAGAGAGGCAAAAGCCCATTTAGAACTTAGGC
>WAAF01007592.1:13353-26457 GCA_013400475.1 Tricholaema leucomelas | reverse complement strand
GTTAATCCCTGTTCCCCGGACCTTGACACCCCCTCAGATTCTTTAGGTGCTCTTGAACTTGATCTTCACTGACAGTAGGTGTTTTCTCACTTCTTAAGTTCCTGCTCTTACTTCTGTAACTTGGATGGTGTGGTTAGAGCCATTGCCAGTGGAGGCTGAGGCAAAAAAGTAATTTGATACCTCAGCCTTGTCGTTATTCTGGGTGATCAGATCTCCTGTTTCCTTCTGGAGAGGGTTCACATATTTCTTAGTTTTAATGTTATCATTGACATACTTGTAGAAGCTTTTATTGTTGTCCTGGATATCTCTGGACAGGTATTGGAACAGCTAATCCTTGAGTATTATATATTTTCTTTTGCCACTCTCTCCTCTAGGGTTTTATCCCATGATACTTTTCCTAGCAGATGTCTGCTTTTTTTGAAGTTCAGCTTACTGCAGCCAGGGCCGCCCTTCGAGTTTCACAATTCCCAGGACCTGTTCCTTCTTCATGAGAACAAGGTCCATCACATCACCCTTCCTCACTAGCTTCTTAACAACTTGGAGAAGGAAATTGTCATCAAATTTTTAGATGGCTTGTGCTCTGCTGTGTTGTCTTTCCAAGAGATACTATGTGATCAAGGTCTCCTGTGAGGATCAGAGCATGTGAATGTGGTGATTCTCCTATATGTCCATGGAGGGCTTCATCCTCTCTCTCGTTCCAGTTAGGTTGTCTGGTCAAATGGCTCCCACAATGATATCACACATCTCCGCCCTGCCTTTAATTCTGATTGGCAAACTCTCACTCTTCTGTTCATTCATCATCAGGTGGATCTCCATGAACCAGCTGGTGAGGGTTAACACCCCCTCCTCATCTCCTCTGCCCATCTTTCCTGTAGAGCCTTTCCGTCCCAGCACTCCAGCAGTGGAACCCATCATCTCAGTGATGCAGATAACATTGTAGTCTTGCTGGTGTGCACATGTGTCTAGCTCCTCTTGTTCAGCTATAACCTGTTAGACCTTGCAACACAGAGCTTTTCCTAGAGTGTATTAAAACATTTTGTTCTCAGGTATCAATATTAAACATGGCCACACACTATGAAGGAGGAAAGGTTTTGGGAAATGTTCCCAGGTTTTTGTTGTTTGGTTGGTTGGGGTTTTTTTTGTTTTGGTTTTGTTGGTTTTTTTTTTTTTTTTCTCCTTTCCTGAATGTGTGGTAGAAACACCTGCAATGCCTAAACAGATTTTCTCAAATTCTAATGGCAAATAAGGTAAGTAGATATTTACAGGAAAGTGTTATGATCAAAGTGTTAGAGTTCTAGCCAACAAGCCTTTTCCTCCCTGGGAGCTTGTGAGGAGAAACCTGGAGCCGGACTCTACTAGATACTCTTCCCTCTAGTACTGAGCATTAGCAGGAAAAATAAGAGTGTCTGGGCAGGAAAAACAACCTCATTTGCGCTCATCTCTAAGCACTCCTTGCCTGCTGCAACATTTTGCTGCTTAGCTGCTGCTCTCCAAAAATGACACATTCCCATTCAGTGTCAAGGATGCATAAGATGCCCTCAGACACACCAAAGAATGTTTTGTCGTACATGTCACAGAGCCTGGTCTGCAGTGGTGCCATAAACCGTGCTGGCTCTTCTATTCATCTAGGCAGTATATTTTCCCATTAGCACTAAGACAAGGGAAGGTTACGCACCCTGATGCTGTCAGGTTAATGATTCCAGAAAAGGCAATGCTTTTTGAAAATATGTCAAAACTATAACCTGTCTTCCAAATTGTGAAGGCACAGAGATGATGTCATTGGCGTAAATGCATGGAATCCAAAGCCTGCAGCAAAACATAATTTCTACAGCTTACTACTGTCCTACTTTGCTAAATGACCTACTGAGCTGAAGGGAGATTTTTCTTAATCCACCAATAGCAGCTGGCTCTCTTTCCCTGCCTCCAACTGTTCAGTCATTTTGCAGACTTGAAGTTATGGCAGGAAAATAAAATGTCAATAAATGAAAGTCTTGGCATTCAATTTGTGTGTTATTTACTAGCAACACTAAGAGGGGAAAAAATGGAACGAGGCTAGGCAGTCTAGAGGGATACTGTGGGAATGACTTGTAACTAAGAGGATGTGACCCCCTGCATAATTCATAATCATTAGTCTAAGTGACAGTTCTGTACTATGTGCAGCAGTGCTTTCCAATGTGACAGGCCTGAGCCCAAATGGCCCACTCATCAGCAGCCCGTTTGTGATCAGATTTCCCTGAAAGACAACTCTCAAAGCTGCATTTGCTTTGTGTACATGTATATTTATACCTTTTTGTTTGTTTGTTTGTTTGTTTCTCTAGAATAAAGATGCTGGCTCAGCTTCATCATGTGTGCAGTTTAAGGGTTGTTCAAGTGATTTTTTAAAACTGTATGAAGGCAAGTCTGCTCTGCCTTGGAAATGGCATTGCTGTAATGTTGTGTGCATATATCTGCATAACTTCTCAAAGCTAATTCAAGTTTAATGCATTGGTAATCCCTGTTCTCCAGAAGTCACTCAACAGTAATCTGAAGGTTACAGAATAATCTTTTAGACCAAATAACACTTCTAAAATAATATAAACTGGGAGGTAAGATTTTAATGAATGGAATTAGGCTTTTGATAAGTCACTTTACTCTCTTTACAATGCTAAACATAACAACCTGGTGTCAAAAGTATTTTTAGAAAATACAGCCATAAGAAAGATACAGTTTATTAATCAGACACAAGACAGTTTACAGCACTGTATTTTTAGCAGGACATTTTAACAGAGGCTTGAGTTGGTGGGAACTTTGAGAATCAGGGACATTTACGTGCGTGTATGTGTTCTGGGATACTCCAATTTCCTTTCTTCTCCCCTGCCTCCCCCACCCCCGGTTTGAATGGGAGGAGAAGGCTCTATCCCAGCACTGCAGGCTTGAGGGGGGAACAGCAAAAGGCACTTCACCGCACATGGGCTGACCCATGTGGAAGCCCATGCTGGAATCAGGCTGGTGGTTGGCTGGGTTTTCGTGCCCAGTATAAAATGATAAATGGACACTTTGTCTAGAAAAGCATAAATAGAGCAAGGGAAAACAGGGAAAATGTTCCTGCCTTGAGAGTTCCTGTCTTGAAAGAGCTCCTGCCTTGACAGAGTCCCTGACACAACAGGTGCCTGCCGTGACAGAATTCCCATTTTGGACTGTCCCTGCTTTTGGACATCTCCTACCTCTTTGTATGGCTCTTGGCTTTACACCATCCCTGCTTTTGGACTGTCCTCCCCACTTTTGCACCCTACTGTGCAAACTTGCAGTCTTGGCAAGCCCTGGGAACCTTTGAGAGAGCTGCTTGTGGCACCTGAACTGGCCACTCTCAAACCATATCAGCCACCAACTTCCTGGCTGCCTCCTGAATTGGGAAGACACTGATAGTTTGGCTCTCCCCTGCCACTGTGAAGGCAGCATTGTTCCATGATCATCCTACTCATGGAAGAAGTGCTTGAGACATTTCTGAGTTTGGTGGCTCTGCCACATGTCTTGGGCTTCTGCTGAATGGATCTACTATTGGATATTGCCTGCATCATCAGAAGGCTGCTCCTGCAGAGAAATACTGCAAGGGGTCACTGTCGAATACTTATCTCACCTCTGTAAGACCCTCTGTTACCTTAATGCTCTGCTCAGCCTGATTCATAGTGGGGTAAAGCTGTGTTTATAACTTAGCTTTTTCCATTGTCTGACTTCCTAAATCACTGAATTTATCTATAACATCATTTTTGAAGAAATTCCTGATTGAACTGAATCTGTAAATAAACCTAACTAGTTTTGCATATAGTTTGGGGGTGAGGTGTTCAGGAAAAATAAAATAATTATGTTTTTATAATTCCTGACTTGCCCACATTAATTCACTTCCTCCATAACAGTATGTCCACAGAATTAAGACATTTGGTTGTTTATGTAAATGATTCACAGATAAATTTTTATGTAAATTAAGCCTAACCAAATGAGGAAAAAAAAAAAAAAGGCACTTCTCTTGGGGTTTAGATGTCACATTGCTAATGGACTACTGCTTCCTATTTAATCTGAGCAGAAATTTACTGTAATGTTACCATATTGGGCTACACTGAAGCAGCAAGTTAAGTGGGTTTACTTGACAATGACCAGTTCTGAAGAGAACAAATCTTCCTCCATTTTGGACAACTACATTCCAATTTAGTCCTACTTAGCCTCTTATCTGACCACAAAAACAAGCAAGTATATGAAGGTATAATTAGATTTCCTGAACCCTATGACTTTTTCCTATGGTCCAGCTGAATCAGAACAAATGTGTTGTTACAGCCTCTGTGGCTTAGTTATAAGAAGCAGCTGGGAAACTGGAAACCAAACAAAAAGATGAGCAATCATGAAAAGTTCGTATTTGAAGACACAAAACGTAGTGTTTTTAATATGGCCTGTGCTCCCTTCTCTGATTTATTTTAAGCAGTATTTATTTGCAGTTGATCACAACCCCTGACATATGACTATCAGTGTAATTCAATTTTTCACTGTCACCCATGTATTTCCACAAGAGAGAAAAATTGTATCTTTCCACTGCTGCTTCCATTTGCTTATTGCCACTTACATAAGCTGGTCCATAGTGTATGAGATTTTGGTCTTTTGGACTGCTGTGAAAATATTTAAGAGGTCAGTGCCTGTCACTGGAAAAATATTCTGCAATCTGTGCTAAAGAGACCTGAATTTTCAAGGGAGGCTAATTCCAGTGGGTTTCTTCTAGGTTAACATTATGGAAACAGAAGGGACATTTTCAGATTAATGAATTACAGAAAACATGTCTGAGACGAAGATCCAACACTATAGTAGGGTGTCCTATATGTTTTTTAAATGCATATTTTAATATAGGCTCTGCTTCCACACCTCAGAATAAACATATTGACAGGTATGTTAAAAAGCAGTTACACTAATAGAGAATAACAACACTGAAAGAAATAGCATTTCCAGTAATAATAACAATAACAACAACAATGATGCTGCTGATGATAGTATTATAATAATAACAACAACAACAACAATAATAATAGTAGTAAAGAAAGAGTTTCCAGAAACTTGTGTTTAATCCTATTTGTAAAAGGAAAAAAAGCCTTTCCCGTGATTTTTAGATAGTCTATAAAAATTAAAAAGGAACATAAACGTAAGAAACTAACATACTTTCCTCCCATTCGTAATTCACTTTTAAAAAATTGGTGTAATTTGTATGAGAAATGCTTGATATTAATGATTCACAAATCTTCATACTCTTTTTTTTTAATTAAAAAAATATTGTACAAATGATGAATATCAACTATTACTTATTTTCTTGAACAAAATTAAAAGGAAAGCTAATATGAATTCTTGCAGCAAAATCCCTATGACAGCAGCTCCATAAAGTCAGTTACACTGCTGTGTGCTCTCTAGCAGACTTATTCTTCACAGTCAGAAAAAGGAACAAGGTGAACAAATATCTCTGTAGTGACAGAAGACTGACTTCCTTCAATTTGCAGCACTTGGAATAGAGGAATCTTATCTAATGAACTGGACCTATTTATCACTGAGAAATGCAAGGCAAAGATTACTGCCCTGTCATCACTAGAACAGATAACATAGAAAACATAGCGTCCACCAGGAGCTTTTTGACTGCACAAAAACAATGAAAAAAGGGCAAAATATTATTAATGGACAAAAAAAAAAAAATCAATTATATACAAACTCTGCCACTTCATGCTGAATTCTAATCTATACACTTTTGATACACCAGGTGAAAAAGTTCACTGCAATCTGCTGTCTAATCAGAGCTCAGTAATATCTGAGTTCAGCAGATGCAAAGAAAGAAGTGTGAGGTCTTTCCATAAAGGAAAAAAATAAATGCACCCTTCCACCCCCAATACCTGAAAAATAATTGTCTGTCCCTGAAAGATAAGTGTTAGAGAACAGCAAGCTAAATTTTGGTATCATGAACTGCAGTTTATGTATTGGTGATTCCTTACCAAATAAAACAATCATTATGTTGTAGATCAGGTAAAATTTAATGTTTGCAAAGATATTTTCAGATAGTCTGTGGAGACATCAAGGCTGTATATAAAAAGGACCTATGGGTATTAAAGAAGAAAACTCCTCCCTGATGTTGAGTTTTGCTCTTTGCAAATTTTTATATTAAAAGTGATGGCTTGCATTAATAATATCAATTGCTGGGGTTTTCTAATCTGATCCATGCTTTGCTGGTCAGATATACTGTTACATGATTAGTGCTCTGCTGATTCTCTTAATTCATTGAAAGTACTAACATTTTTAAGGTCAAATCCATGCTGTTAGGAGATACGTGTTCTTAGAATTCTTCAATCTGTCGAACAGACTGTTTTTATTCATCTGTTCTTTGAATGATCAATGCCTCTTTATTATGTGCTCTTTAAAAAGAGCAGAAGTGAGTCATTTAATCAAGGCAGAAACAGAAGGAAGAAATAAAACAGGACTTTTCTTGATACACATGGAAAATCATTCCAAAATAAGAAGTTATGTAGATACAAGTTTAAATACATAATCATTTTACTCTGGAGGGGATAGATGATAGTATGATGTAAGGCTTTATAAACTTGAAAGTGTTACACTGTAAAACAAGCCAGGCATATCTTGTACAAATTATCACTAATGAATTACCTATTATACCTTCTATCTCTCCATGCCGTTGCATGAGTTCAATGCAATTAGAGAGTCAGAGTTTGGGAAATACATCATAACATTAATAGAATTATGTCAGGTGTCATTTTTCAGTTACAGAATCATAGAATTGGTTCAGTTTGAGCCAGAGTGTTGTAGCATCAGGATATTTCCTGATTGAACAGATGAAGAATGGAAAGAACTGCAAGCAAAGCATTTCCAATGCCACCAATATCAAGCTGAAGGCAGTTAAAATATTTTTAAGCAAATACATGCTTTTCTATGAAAGGTAATGAATTGTATGTGTTAGATGGTGTATCGGGGGTTCAGAACTGAGCTGGTGTATATCTGTGAAGGAGATTCTTTTCAGATGACACATGAAGAATGGTGATCAGTCCTCTACAAGTGCCCACAAGCAAGTCTTGCTTTCCTTCCCTGGATTGACTGGGACTCAGAGTTTAATGAGGCTACATTAAACAGTGACTTGCTGAAACATGGTCTGTCCTAGCCTTTTTTACCTGTATCTGGCACTGCATCCCCAATTTAAATCAGGTTGAAAATTGTTTGTTCTCATGTTGGTGCTCCATAGGTATCAGAAGGTAAGGAGTTTGGAATTGGCTTTGGGTGCATCACTTATTTTAATGACACTCTCATTAATAGTTTTCTTTTCAGGATACACATAAAAAAGACCCCATCTCACCATGAAATCTCCACATCTGTTTTTGTGTTACTCAGGTCATGTTATGGCAAAAATCATCATGGCCTTGCATATCTCCAGTGTTCTTCTAATGCATTACAAAATTTGGAGTACATGAGCCTCATCTCACAAATCTGTAAAATTAATAAGAATGTCTTCTAATGCTAAGTAATTTGGAACTGAAAGCTTCTTGAGGCCACTAGCTGAAAAGAGATGAAAAGCTGCGTGTATTTACAGACACTTTACTCACTGTTATAAAGAAAATGTGTCCAGTGTAAGTAAAAACACTTAAAATATGGATTAGGCTAACATTCCAGTTTAAGACTCTGAAGAAATACTTACTAAAAAAAGTAAACAACAGAAGTCTTCAGTAACATATTCATTGTATTTGACAGAGTGTGACACTGCACACATCATGCACAGAACCATAAATGTAGAGAATCCTTGCAGTCTCTAACTATTAAGAACACTATTCAAAAATGTAACATAAAACAGGATGATAATTACAATAAAAGTGCCTCTGATTAGGCAATGTAGTCGTATTTATATCCTTACTACCAAGACAGAAGAATATGCCCCACTTTACAAGCAGTTTAGTTGTCTCTGCTTGATGAAATAAATTGATGACTACTCTGGACTTTGTGATCATGTAAAAGCAACTAGGAAAATTAGTATCAGTAGCAATATGTGCACAAGCACATGCACATGTACAGGGAGCTTCATAGTCTTTGCGCTAGCAAGCGAGGGCTCAAAAACTGAGTGTACCAAATGGATGATATTATTGAAAATGTAGCAAAAATGTAACTGAAAGACAAGTAGTCTGGCATATAAGAAAACTGCATTATTTTCCGTTGGTTTACTTGCCCAATACTCACAAACTCTGTCACTTGATGATAGCCTTCACACTCAGCTGCACTCCACAGCTTGTTTACCATGTCACACTGATGATTATTCCTGAGGTTTATTTGATACCAGTTATTTGAAAATTTTAGAACTTAAATTAGTTCCTGTAACTAAGGAGCTTACATTTCATGTGTTTTCCACAGGAACAAGGAAATAAAAATATTTTGGTTTAACAACCTCTTTTTTGATGACATTTAAGTATCTCTGAAAAATAGAGAACAAGCTACAAAGATTCATGCTGACATAACATAATATGACAAGAATTCAAAGGAATGCACATATTGTATTACAGGAATTACAGAATCACAGAACTTTAGAGGTTGGAAGGGACCTCCAGAGATCATCGAGTCTAACCTCCCTGCCAAGGCACAATCTCCTAGGGTAGTTAGCACAGGAATGCATCCAGATGGATTTTGAAAGTCTCCAGAGTAGGAGACTCCACAACCTCTCTGGTCAGCTTGTTCCAGTGCTCTATTACCCTCACCGTAATGAAGTTTCTCCTCATGTTGAGGTGAAACATTCTGTGCTCCAGCTTGTCTAAAACCTACTCAGATATCATAAGCTCATGACTATTACAGTGGAGCTAAACCTGGTAGATATGAAGGCTCAAAAAAAACAAATTGCTTAATAGGTAGTGAGGCAGAAGAAATTGAGTGTCAGCTCACTTACTAACTCATAGTTCAAGATATCATGTCTGGACAATAAATATTGAAGCAATGAAACATCCAAGAAAAAAGGCTGTGCAATAAAACAACAGAAAGTGATAACAAAATAAAACTGTGTTTGAGGGGCAGATGGTGGTGGATCTCCCCAAATTCCGTCTGTTCTATGTCTGAAGATTGAGGGTGGGTGGCTTATTTTTTCAAAGGATATACTGATCCAGTCTGCATTTTCTTGAGTAGTTTAGAACTTAGTATAAGTTCTAGAGAAGAATACTGTATGTGAAAAGTAAGGGGACATGAAAGTACTGAATCAGAAAAAAAGAATATTAAAATACTGCACCAAGTGTCAATGAGGATGTCATACTGGTGAGAAAAGAGCTGTAAGTGGCAGAAAAAAAGTGGTAGAGACTTAAACATGTTATGTGACCCTCTCTACCTTCCTACTAGGCAGGTCTGTATGTTGATACTATTGGAGTAGTTTGGAAATACTTGTATTGTCTCCAGAGTTTTGGCCTTGATCATTTGTTTATTAAAAACATTTAATAATGTTTTTAATTTAATAATGACATTTAAAAAGCAGTCAGCATTTCCAATTGTGAAGCTCTGATAGTTTGTATATCAGAATTTATGTCAAGAAATATTTTTTTTTTAGGTAATGTGGGCTAACACATGGTAGGCTAGGGGAATGCTCTATGCCAGTCTCCTTTGGAACAAATTAAGAGGAAGCCCTACGGCTCTACAAGCTGGCCTTGCAGCCTCGCCTTGTCTAAAGATGGGTAGATCATCAGGCAGTAGAATCATACTTTTCATATATTTTTGAGAAATGTAATTAGAAATAGTAGCATTTGACACTGTCCTAAATATTATAGAAATTAATGGAGACACTTTTTGGTTGATGAATGCCATCAAAATTATTGTAAGTCCTTTCCACACATATTCTGGGTTATTTAGTTCTACAGGCAGAAGATTTGAGAATGTACTCTTAAGACTTTTATTTTCACTCTTACTTTAAGAAGAACTTTGTGACCCAGTTAGTTATCTGTTACTTAGTTTTCACCATTTTTGGTGGCAAAATATCATAGCCAATCCTCCTAGTGTTATATTTAGACAATGAATTTGAAACCTCTTTTTTATAATCAAGAGAATATTCAAAATGTTGGAAATAAAATTATTCTAATTCTCTGCTTGACTGAGAAACTCACTATAGCTCTTACGGACACAAAATCCTTTGATTACCGTTTCAGAATCTACTGTCTGCTTTTTTGCCTTTTTTTTTTTTTTTTTTTTTTTAATTAGTTTTCAGTGTATCTGGGGGGTTTGTTTGGTTGGTTTTGTGTCTTAGAGATTTTTTAAATCTTAGCCACTTGCATTTCTTCATACTTTTGAAGCATCTTTATGATACATGATCTTTCTATGGGTTTTCACAGAAACATTTCTATCTTACTGAATAAATACTTCAAGTGGTTTCCAGTACAGTTCTGGTGCCAAAAGTAAAACCTTGGCCATGATACATCAAGTCAGGAGCTGTAAACAAAATAGTAAACTTTATTTTTTAATAATTCATGTAATAATCTGTCTTCCATAATTTGGGATGCATGCCAAATTAATGGAACAATTTTCTTTGATCTGAAATTTCTCTTCAACCATATGTCTGCAGATAACTATCATAGACAAGTAGCTCTTGCACAATTTTTATGGCTCAGGAGAGAGAAGAAACAGATAATTTTTTGGGGGTAAGATTAAGCATTAACCTAATAGTGAGTTACTGGGGGGAGGGGGAAAGCAACATGTCATTTCATAGTTACAAAGGTAGAGTTATCATTAATTTTTCTTCTTTTGTGTCAGAGCTGTGACTCTAAGTGAAATTTCACTTTCTATAATTCCTCAATCTTCCAAAAATATCCTCTCTTCCTCTTCCTGTGGGGTAATTTTTGTTATTGCCAGTAATAAATTCAGAAAACAAACAAACAAACAAGCAAAAAACGATCAGTTTCTTTGTGATTTTCCTTTAATTTTATGATATAATTTTTTCATACAGAGAGAAAGGACAAAAACCAGCTCTTTTGGCAGATGCACTTTAGCTGCTTCAAGTTTGCTTTGAATGTAAACAAGCAACACTATTAACCAAAGTTACCTGAAGGAAAAAAAGGTATGCTGGAAAAAAAACCACCAGAACATATGAATTTGACTTACTGCTGAGTTATTCATGTTGCTGTTTTCTCCTTCCCTGCTTCCAGCAAGTAATTTAGTTTATTGCACACACGAGTGTATCGAGACACAGATGTTGTCCAAGACTTTTAGTGATCCTTTTGCAGGGAAATTTAAATTTTTGTGATGAAAATCTGTTTATTCTCTGTTCAAGTCCTGCTCAAGAGGACATGTTTATAGTGAGAAGGACAGATGATAGGAAAAAAAAAATCTTACTCTGTTAAATACTCAATACACACAAGCTTGTTTTGACACTTCCAAAGAAATTAAATTCTTTTTTGGTTGATTTGCAACATTATAAGTTTCTGCAACGGGTATTTTCTACTTTTACCTGGTATTGTTTTGAAGGAAAGAAGCCTAGAAAATTCATTCTCAAACAATAGTTTGGTTTTCCTGCAAAAGAATTAATCATGGTGAAACTTGGAATTTTCTCCACTATAGCAGGAGACCATAATTTTGTTCCTATTAGATCTACAAAGAGAGTTAGATTTACAGACAGGAAATCAATCAAACATAAACCTAGTATTTCTTTATTTCTGCAAATGAGATTGACTAAGCGCTTAAAAAAAAAGAAGAGGAGTGAATATTATAATTACAGTATCATAAAGTGAAGCAATAAACATTAAACTACAAAAGCACGATCATTATCAAGGCTTAAAGAGGAAATCAGGGTCTAATTCAGGCATTTCTAACAAGAACATCAACAAGGTTCATTAACTACCCTTACAGCTTTCTGAATATGGTAATTTAGATAAAAATGGATTTAATGACACCAATTGCTCATTATTGGTTTTTTGTTAGGTTCACAAAGTATAATCCTAAATAAATACTCTGTCAATATATTTTTGAAGGAAGATCCTAGGGATGAAAAAGGTGAAAATTCGTACTGTTAAGTATTATCCAGCTACGTCTATGCGCAGACACGGCTAAAAAAGAGTTCCAAGACAGATACTCTGCATCCATTCACCTTTATGTGTGTTTCTTTCTCTCTTAGATCTCCTCACCTTAATTTGTGCCAGAATTTTTAGCCTCTGTTATCCTTTTCTGCACTGAATTTTACAGCTTATTTTCTTCTGATTATATCTTTCCTAGGAGTTACTATCTACAGAGTGTGTACTGGTTTAACATTATTTTAACTCAGCTTAGCATTTTAATCTAATAATGATTTTACTTAATAACATAAGTAGCATACTAGAGCAATGTCAGGTAAATCAGGAAAAATATGTAGGTATTCTAATTCAACTTTTGAAGTAGGCATAAGCCAGTTGATTTTCAAACTGTTTAAAGAAGTCAGTAATTGTATAGTAGAAGTATTCCCGAAGAATACATAAACAGGCTTATATTGGCAAAGTGAGTCTCTTTGCCTGCTCTATTTCTTTGAAAGATGAAATAAATAAAAACCAACCACTGCTCCAGCAGTGGTCCCAAGCTAGATTGAGTTAATGCTTGCAGGCTAGACATCTGGCAGGTAAAATAACATTTCCTTGCAAGTTAGGGCTGAGCCAGCCACTGAATGGCTGACAGACAATCTCTATTAACCCATGCCCCTTCCCAAAGGGAAGGGAAATTGAATAAGGTTTCTCTCCATCATTTATCAACAGTCCTGCCTCACTGGAGAGGTTCCCAAAGACTGGAAGCTGACCAATGTGATACCCATCCACAAGAAGGGTCGAAAGGAGGAGCCAGAAAACTACAGACCTGTCAGCCTGACCTCAGTGCCAGGCAAGGTCATGGAAAAGGTCATCTTGAGTGCCATCACAAAGCACCTACAGGATGGCCAAGGGATCAGGCCCAGCCAGTATCGGTTTAGGAAGGGCAGGTCCTGCCTGACCAACCTGATTTCTTTTTATGATCAGGTTGCCCACCTGGTGAATGTGGGGAAGGCTGTGGATGTAGTCTACCTGGACTTCAGCAAAGCCTTTGACACTGCCTGCCACAACAAGCTCCTGGCTAAACTGGCAGCTCATGGCTTGGACA
>WAAF01007592.1:0-13178 GCA_013400475.1 Tricholaema leucomelas | reverse complement strand
ATAGGTGCGAGATAGTTTTTATAAAAATATATATTTGTTAAACTCAATATACTGAACTCTCATCACCCCCAACCACTATATTTAATATAAAAATGGATTCATCAGGGTTATGGAAGAACCTTATGGGTATAATCACAAATGGCTTATTAATAACTATATTACAATAACTAGCATACAACTATTAACAGACTATTAACTTTAATTAAGAGGAGTTTTCCCTGCGGCTCAGTGCCGCTTGGGGTCAATATACCATTTGCCCAGCAGGGTGGGCTGAAACACTTTCTGCTCTATGGCAGGAGATTACAGATATTACAAAGGCTTTATTCACTCACAATTCTGATTAGTTATTAATAATTATGAATCACCCTCCAGGGTTTTGTCAACAGCCTATTTAACTAGTGTCCAAACCTCAGGGAAACTTTGCCCGTGGACCTGTGAGGTTGGAAATCTTCCCGTTTGAGGGGATATTAATAATCCTCCTGGCTTCTGGGGAGATGATTCAGTCGTCCCAGCTATCTAGTGAAATCAATACAGTCTCTACCTCATTCTCCTGGCCAAGATGCTTTGTCTGCCTTGTCTCCTGGTTCCTTCTGGATACTCTGTCCTGGAACTGCTGGGACCATTGGCAGAGCCTGGTGCTGGAGAAGATGGGTACCGTGCAGTCTGAGCATGGTTCTCACGCTTGCTGGCAGGTCAATTGCATATGCAGACAAGCGGGTCTGCTCCTGGTATCTCAGCAGCAATGGCTCTTACCAGGTAATGAAACAATGGGCATACATGGCTGACTGGTGTCTCTGCTCTGCAAATATATAGACAATGCAGGATCAACCACGGCTGCCTGGGAGATTCCATCTCCATAATAGCATAAGCAAATAGGCCGGTGAGTCTAAATAATAACAAGGTTGCCTGAGTATAAGTGTAAGCGATTGTGGGCAGGAGTGAACCCAGAGAGTGAGAGCAAGAGAAGAGAAGAGCTCTGGAACACGTGTGCGCTCTCATTTATAAACTATGGGCCAAGATCAATTGCCCTAATTGGCCACTATCGACCAATCGTTTTGGCAGTCAGCCAAACAATACCATAATAGGCGAAATCACTATGCCTTCTACCTCCAAATATGGAGCAGGCATAGGCTGGGCCACACACTGGCAGTGTGGGCTTATGCAACCTGTAAACAAGCTGCTTATGTAACTTGTTTGCTACACAGGCCTTAGCAGGGCCAGACACCATGGCACCTCGGCCTATTGTATCTTTTCATGCCTTTTAATGTGTTTACCCCCGTTTTGGGCTTGTTTACCCCTGGTTTGGGGAGGAACATGTTTGGGCAGGCAAGGCAAAGTGTGGCACAGAATGAGCCTATTTTTCAGGCCTACAGGCCCTCCACGACAGATAGTAGGCTGAAGATGAGCTAGCAGTGTGCCTAGGCGGCCAGGAGATCCAATGGCATCCTGGCCTATATCAGGAACAGTGTGGCCAGTAGGACGAGGGAGGTTATTCTTCCCCTGTACTCAACACTGGTCAGGCCACACCTTGAGTACTGTGTCCAGTTCTGGGCTCCTCAATTCAAGAGAGATGTTGAGGTGCTGGAACATGTCCAGAGAAGGGCAACAAGGCCCTGGTGAAGGGCCTGGAACACAGGCCCTGTGAGAAGAGGCTGAGGGAGCTGGGGTTGTTTAGCCTGGAGAAGAGGAGGCTCAGGGGTGACCTCATTGCTGTCTACAACTACCTGAAGGGAGGTTGTAGCCAGGTGGGGGTTGGTCTCTTCTCCCAGACAACCAGCAACAGGACAAGGGGACACAGCCTTAAGTTGTGCCGGAGGAAGTATAGGCTGGATGTTAGGAGAAAGTTCTTCCCAGAGAGAGTGATTTGCCATTGGAATGGGCTGCCCAGGGGGGTGGTGGAGTCACCATCCCTGAAGGTGTTCAGGAAAAGCCTGGATGAGGCACTTAGTGCCATGGTCTAGTTGACTGATAGGGCTGGGTGATAGGTTGGACTGGATGATCTTGGAGGTCTTTTCCAATGTGGTTGATTCTATTCTAAGGTAAAGAGAATTAAAGGTCAGAAAATTAAAACTACTTTAATGAATATAATAATAATAAAATGAAATACATACAGATATATACAAAGTAATATCAAACCCTATCCCCCTGATGAGAATTACATCACTGATGATGTGGCAGAGGTCCCACACCAGACTCTGCGGCAGACAGGAGCTGGATTCAGGAGCTGGATTTTGATGTTGGATTCAGAAACTCATTGATCAAAATAGAATGCAGAATAGAGTCCTCTTCAAACACTGGCCTTTGAAGAATAGAGGTTGACCCTCATGATCCCTCAACTTTATAGTGAGTGTGATGTACATGGATTGGAATACCTCGTTGGTTAGTTTAAGGTCATCTGCACTGTCCACTCCTCCCTCCAGATACAATCTTTTAATCTCCATATCCAATGTAGTACACTAGAATCATAGAATTGTTTTCGTTGAAGGAGACCTCTGTGGTCATTGAGTCCAACCATCAACCTAACACCACCATGGCCATTAATCTTGTACCCAAGGGCTTTGTCTACATATTTTTTTTTAACACCTTCAGGGAGAGCCTATCCCAATGCCTTACCACCCTTTCAGCAAAGAGTTTTTTTCCAAATATTCGATATAAATCACCCTGGCACAATTTCAGGCCATTTCTTCTCATTCTATCACCTAATACTAGGGAGAAGTGATGGAATCACGCTACACTACCACCACTTTTCAGGTACTTGTAGAGAGCAATGAAGTCTTCCTTCAGTCCCCTTCTTGACAGACTAATCAATCTATCATTTCCTTCAGCCACTCCTTGTAATGCTTGTTCTCCAGACCCTGCATTGGTTTTCTCTGGACATGATCCAGTAACTCATTGACTTTCTTGTAGTGAGGTGTCCACAACTGAATACAGTACTCAAACTGCAGCCTCACCAGTGCTGAGTACAGGGACATGATTACTTCCCTGCCTCTGCTGGCCACAGTGTTCCTGGTGCAGGCCAGAATGCTGTTGGAACCCTCAAGTATGTTTGTACCTGGTAACTTTTCAGTCACTCTTCCCCAAGCCTGTAAAGTTGCATGAGCTTATTGTGACCCAAATGCAGGACCTTGCAGTGGGCCTTGTAGAACCTCATCCAATTGACACTGGTCCACCAATCCAGGCTGTTGAGATCCCTTTGCAGAGCCTTGCTATCCTCAAGCAGATCAAGAAGATTTATCAGTGACTTTGGTCTGCATACCAGTGTATAGTACTAACTAGAAACATTGAATGTTATCACTACTAGAACCAGAAACTGCCTGAAAACATACTGCTACTTGCAGAAATTGCAGTTACATGGAAGAGAGAGGGGAGGAAAGCAAAATCACTGGATAGAATGTGTTCTGTTCTAACTCAAGTCAGGACACATTTGAATAAGTTAACTGATAGGGACCGCAGGATATTTTTGGACAAGCAAGGACTTAAGATCTGAAATAGAAACAATATAACCTTCACTGTAAGAAGAGAGGGGAAACATGGATTATTATTATTATTAATTTAAATGTAGAACAATTAATGTCAGAAGAGTACCTGTGTTGCTGAGAGGTATGTTAACAATGAGCAAGTTATTAGTCCCTGGAAGGTTGGAAAGTTAAACTTAGGTTTTTGTATGGCAAACTAGTGTGTGATAAAATGAATATTTGTTTTGATATCATGGTTAATATATTTAAAATAGACCTTAGAGGTAAAATTAACAATTTTATTATTTATTTCCAACATCTTCTTTGCAGAACTAGTGCAAAGAAAGCTAAAGATGTATTTTTCTATGGAAAACATATTACCTTTTAATGAGAAAATGTAGCCTTTTTCAGATATCTGCATTACTTTTCATATGACCGTTTTCACATATATAGTTTAAGAGTATTTGGCTTTGTTGAATGAAGTGTCAGTACAACCTAGATATATAGGGCCAATGACAGGACAAGGGACAATGACTGGAAGTTGAAGCATAGGAAGTTTCATGTAAATGAGTAATATTTTACTGTGAGAGTGACAGAATACTGGAGCAGGCTGCCCAGGAGGTTTGTGGAGTCTACTTCTCTGGAGGTGTTAAAAACCTGCCTGGTCACGTTCCTGTATGATCTGATAGAGGAGATTCTGCTCTGGCAGGGAGGTTGGGATGGATGATCTTTCAGTGTCCCTTCCAGCCCCTGACATTTTGTATTCTGTCATTGTGTGATAGGAACTATGAGGGTTTTTTTTCTGGTTCTTCCATGGGTACTAAATACATTTGCTCTTGATTCTGTATGTTTTGGTTTTTTTGCATTGTAGTATCAGCATATCCATAACAAGCACCACATTAACAGACTATAGGCTTCTACATAAGATAGCCTAACAACCTTGATAAGGAGTTAGAGTGCCTCATTAGTAAACTTGCAGATTAGACCAAGTTAGGAGGATGTGTTGACCTGCTTGAGGGTCAGGAGACTCTGCAGAGACAGACAAATTGGACCAATGAGCCAAGGTCAATGGTATGTCCTTCAATAAGGCCAAGTGGTGGGTCACTTCAGCCACAACAACCTCATGCAAGGCTACGTACAAGTTGTATGGCAGAAAGTGGCCTGTGGGTTCTAATAAAAGAGCAGCTGAACATGAGCTTGCAGTGTGCCCAGGTGACAAGGTTAAAAGTGGTGTTTATTACAATAAGATTTCATGTAGCCATTTCCAGTGACATCCAATTTTGCCAGCAAAAGCAGACTAAAATGCTATTTTTGTTTTTAAAATCGATTTTTAAACAGAGATACGCTGCTATGAAAATTCACCATTGATCATAAATATGCTGGTTTGAAGCTAGTTAANGTTGAGAGCCCCTTCTGGGGACTCAGATTTCTGGGAGGGGAGTTGTGTTTCTGTATTACCTTTTACCTTGTATATTTCTATCTATAACTGTATACGCTGTAAATATCTGCTTGTATATTGTGCTAGCTGTAGATATAAGCTTCATTCATATTCCCAGAGCCGACTGAGTCTATTCTGGTTGATTTCTAAAGCGTAGGGGGGTGGGGAACACCCAAACCACCACAATAAATCCAGAAAGTAAACCAAGTAATAAGTGGTAGACACAGATGTCATCACACTAGAATCACAGAATCAACCACGTTGGAAGTGACCTCCAAGTTCATCCAGTACAACCTATCACCCAGCCTTAGCCAATCAACTAGACCAGGGGTCCTCAAACTACGGCCCACGGGCTGGATACGCGCCCCCCAGGGTCCTTAGTCCAGTTCGCCGGTATTTACAGAACCCTCCCACACTCCTCACCCCCAGGGGAGGGTTGGGGGGGAAACCAAGCAGCCACTTCTTGCCACTTAATCCATGTGCCGGCCTCCACTGCTCCAAGCACTCACCGGCACTGGGCTGGAACCTGTGCCTCATCCTTGACCTGTTCCCTGCGATGGGGCTCTTCTCGGCTACAAACCACGCCACTGCCACCCTGTGCTCCTCCTCCTATTTCTCATTGGCACTCAACAAAAGCAATGATATTCGTGATTCTGCACAACTTCTAATTTTCATTTGTGGGACAAATGCTTCTTTCAAAGTCACAGAGGAGCTTGCTGCACTGAAAAGCACCAAGGGAACAACTACAGGAGAGGATATCTATGAGAAAGTTTGCCAAACTATGATTTATTTGGAGCTGGACTGGGGTAAACTATTCAGTGTGACAACTGATGGTGCTCCTAGAATGGAGTGGTTGCACACATTAACAGAGAGATGGACAAATGCAACCATTCACATCCAATAGCCATACACTGCATCATCCGCCAACAAGCACTGTGTTGTAAATCACTGAGGCTGGACTCTGTCATGAAAATTGTGGTTTCTTGTGTTAACTTCATTAGAGCTCATGCACTAAACCACAGACAGTTTCAGGAATTTCAGTCTGAGCTAAATGTTGCCTATGAAGATAATTTGTACCACACAGAAGTCCCTTGGCTGAGTCAAGGGAGAGTTTTGAAATGATTTTATGACTTACTTCCACAGGTTTATGATTTTATGCTTTTCTAAAAACAAAGAATTACCAGAGCTTGAAGATGCAGAATGGAAATGGCACCTTGCGTTTCTGACAGATGTAACTCAACAATGTCAATGTCCAACTTCAAGGAAAGGGGAAACTCATCTGTGATATGTATTCCCACATGAAAGCATTTCAAGTCAAATTAGACCTGCTCATTAACCAAATGAAGGAGGAAAACTTCTGCCATCTCCCCACAACTCAAAGCCTGTCTGCAGAAAAGCCAGCAGTTGCATTCCCAAACAAAACATGTATGGATGTACTAAGAATGTTGCAAAAGGAGTTTTGAATTAGATTTAAAGGGCTTCGTCTCCATGAACAGGACAGACAGCTTTTCCATTTTCTGTTGACATTGAAACTGTTGATCTGATTTACCAAATGGAATTGGCCAAACTACAGACTTGTGACTCACTGAGACATGCATTCAGATCCAGCAGCCTTACTAATTTCTGTGCATCTTTACCGTCAGAGACATATCATAATCTCAGGAACCATGCACTCAAAATTGCAGCCGTCTTTGGCAGCATCTATGTCTGTGAGCAGACCTTTTTCCTGAATGAAACATCTGAAATCTCCAATCAGATCTGGACTAACTGATGAACACTTGCATCACTTGCTACGACTAGCAGTGACAAATATGGAACCTAACATTGACCATCTCATTAGCTGAAAGCAGGTCCATTGAAATATTATTTGGTCTTGCTGATTACAGTTGTTCTTAATTTTAAATATTGCATTCTTTTCCCTGTTTTTTGTGCGCTACTACAAATGAAATACGTGCAGTGTGCATAGGAATTCGTTCATTTTTTTCCACACTATAGTTTGACCCCCAACAGTGTCTGAGGGACAATGAACCAGCCTCCTGTTTAAAAAGTTTGAGGACCCCTGAATGAGACAATGGCACTAAGTGCCTCATCCAGCCTTTTCTTGAACACCTCCAGGGACAGTGACTCCACCAGCTCCCTGGGCAGCCCATTCAATGGCAAATCACTCTGTCAAGAACTTCCTTCTAACATCTAGCCTAGACCTCTCATGGCACAATTTGAGACTCTGTCCCCTTGTTCTGTTGCTGGTTGTCTGCGAGAAGAGACCGATCCCCACCTGGCTGCAACCTCCCTTCAGGTAGTCATAGACAGCAATGACATCACCCCTGAGCCTCCTCTTCTCCAGGCTAAATAACCCCAGCTCCCTCAGCCTCTCCTCATAGGGCTTGTGTTCCAGGCCTCTCACCAGCTTTATTGCCCTTCTCTGGACACATTCCAGTATCTCAACACCTCTCTCGAATTGAGGAGCCCAGAACTGGACACAGTTCTCAAAGTGTGGCCTGACCAGTGTTGAGTACAGGGGAAGAATAACCTCCCTCGTCCTACTGGCCTCACTGTTCCTAATACAGGCCAGGATTCCATTGGCTCTCTTGGCCACCTGAGAACACTGCTGGCTCATCTTCAGCCTACTGTCTGCCAGTACCCCCAGGTCCCTTTCCTCCTCGCTGCTCTCCAGCCACTCTGTCCACAACCTGTAGCTCTGCTTAGGGTTGTTGTGACCACAGTGTAGAACTCTGCACTTGGCCTTGTTAAATCTCATTCTATTGGCCTCTGCCCACCCATCCAGCCTGTCCAGGTCCCTCTGCAGGACTCTCCTACCCTCCAACAGATAAACACCTGCTCCTGGCTTGGTGTCATCTGCAAACTTACTGATGCTGGACTCAATCCCCCGGTCCAGATCATCAGTAAAGGTATTGAACAGGACTGGGCCTTGGGGAACACCACTATTCACTGGCTGCCTACTGGATGTGGCACCATTCACCACGAGTCTCTGGGCCTGGCCTTCCAGACAATTCTTGATCCATATCAAGAGTTTCAGCAATTCATGCGTTACAGTTAAAAACAAGAAAAACCCTAAGCTCCAAAACAATCCCCATCCTCACAGTCTGAGAATTTTACACTAGGCTGAGCTCAATGTTGGTAACAAAGTTCAGAATTTGAGGCTAAACAGCATTTTTTTTTCAGCATGAAGAAACTGAATTTTCCACAATCCAGTATCATGAAGCTATCCGCTCTAAATGAAGCAGAATTAGAATGTGACCAGTACTCCTGGGAAACCTCAGTCTTTTGAGACATTTCCTATATAAGTTATTTAAAATGTATTAGACATTAATTAATATAATTAAGATACATTACATGTTTAATATAGTAGTAGTATCACATACCAATAATTTGACATACAATTAAATCTACTATCCTGGAGATAATAGGGAAAAAAAAACCTGCAGAAAGGCAAAGTACTTTTGACTGGAACATGCAAGTCTGATTGGAATCTAGTTTTAGAAGATGCATGTCAGTAACTTCTCCACCCACAAGGAGGAAACTTTCAGTGAGCCACAGAGAAAAGTGTGCACCATTTTCAACAATCTCTGCCTAAATCTCACTGTTCAAAATTTGGGATATGAAGTCACACATTAATTTAGTAATTAATAAACAGCAGGAAAAATGCAGTATAAAATGATGATTCTAAGTGCGTGGTATTGTCAGATTAAAAAATGGAAAAACTACACACACCATTTAGCAGTCAGAACACAAATAACTACAACATTCCCTTCCACTCCCATTCCACATAGTTATTAGTAGTTGAAAAAAGTATTTCATTTGCAAATATTACTGTAAACACACATGGTCAATTTCATATTCCTTCCAAACTGTTTACTTAAAACATGTTAATGACAGTGCAACACAAATTCTTTAGTAGATGCTTTATGGTTAAATAATGAGACAGTATTTATTATATTGTTTGCTTATGACAGCACTGCATGCCAAGGCTGTCACAATACTTGTGACATGCTAAATAGTCCCTATTACTGAAAAGCAGTTTACCAACCTAGGATTCCAATAGAAATTACTCCAAAGTGACACTTAAATGCAGAACAAACTATCCCTATACACAGCATGTCAATGCCTAATTATTTTTACTACGTTTTCCAATTGCCTGCTGATCACTTTTTGGCCACATGTGGTGAAAATGTCTTGTTTATGAAAATTTTCAGTTGTCTGGATCTAGGCTACAGGTCTCAGTTTACACCATTCAATGAATGCTTTGCTCATCAGAAACCCTTTGAACATCAGAACCTATATTTACCATACAGTCTCTCTTAACAAGAAATCTTTTCTCTACATAGCTAATATAGTGTGTAAAAAGTGTGATAAAAATCTTTTTTGCTTGTTTTTTGTTCACAAGACAACTAGAACTCAGTCACTGACTTCACCCTTTCAAACACAGACATCCAGATATAAAAGTCACTCAGTCGTGGGATATTCTGCCTTTCAAACATGATATAAATGGACATACAGTTTAAACAACTCATGTCATGCATGAATTAGGTTGCAAATTTCACTATGAAAAATGGGTCCCCAGATTAGGGCTCTTAATAGCTAATCTCTTGGAGATGACTTCTGAAGAAGAATAAGAATTTACCCTCTTAGATGAGAATTTTCCTGTTATGCTTGAGAAAATCCCAGTAGATGTTACAAAGTTAAGCTTGGTTGTTATTTAGTATATATTACTGCTGTATCTGAGGTTGTTGGTTTTTTTTTGTTTTGTTTTGTTTTGTTTTTTTTTAAAGAAATTAAATATACTACATTTTCTATTCCCCTACACATGAAAGGGATCTTTTGGGCACTTTTTAGTACTATAAACTTTCAAAATTTCTCCCAAGATCATTTTTTCTAGTCTTGTATTTTGGACAAAGGCATGGTCATTACTGATTAGCACAGATATTAAAGTACTGTTCCCCTGATAGTAAGTGTCTTAAGAAAAAATTAAGAGAAGGGAGATGTCTCCATCCACTCCTCTTTGTAATTTAGGAAAAGAGGTGGAATAGCCATCAATCTATCCTGTACGTGGCATAATTTAATTCATTGACGATGGGTCTAAGAACTTTTATTACAAACATCAATTGGTCCTGTACTTCAAAGATTTCAGGATAAGACTGGTTTTGAGAGATAGAAGTTGAACCCTAGATGCTTAGCTAATTTAAGAGTGCTTTTTTTTTTTTTTTTTTTTTTTTATGTCAACGGGAAACAGTATTGTTGCATATGATTGAAAACTCCACTTTAGACTAAATCTCGTATCTCACAGCTCTGTCCAGCTACTATTTACCACATTAATTGCATTTAATTCATGCCAGTTCTCTGACTTGGAAATAATAACATACCTGTACTGTGGATTAACAACATAAAGATCACTTTCAGTGGTGTCTGCAGCTAAAGAGTTAATTGTGTGTGTCTGTCAATCATCATCAGTCAGTCAATCATACAACTAATTCCTTCAGGGGTCACAGTTGCAGCAAGGACAGCATTTGACAGGAGAGCTGACAGACTGAGAATCCTACCACCTAGGTAACAGTTTATGCATACCAAGTCACTCCTTACACAAATAGATGGCATGGTCCATTCAGTACAGGGTAAGCCCTTGGGCATTTTTGACATTTTAACCACAACAGGAAGGAAAAAAAGCATTTTTCTTTTTGCGCTGCTATAGTATACAGTTTACAACCGCAAACTGATTTTGTCTTCCTTCTTCTCTACATACACTACATGTATCTTTTGCCAGCAATAAAATGTGAAGAAAACGAGTGCAACAGGTTAAAAAAAAATACAATTGTTCTTTTAACTAACATGCCAGTTCATTTGAGCACACATACAAGTGACCTGCATGCTGTCGCTTCTTTGGAAGAGATAATTATCTTTGCCTGGCTATGTTTTTGTTACTGCTTTGAAGACACTTCTTACATAGATAGACTCCCATGTGCTCTCATAAGAATGAAAATTTCTCCTTGAGACTCTGTCTCATCATTAAACAAGCTTTATTTCTTAGTAGAACTAGATAAGTTCAAAGTATATTTCTTTACTTTTTAAGCTGAAAATCCCCAGACATCTTCTGGTAAGACAGTAAGATTTGAAAAGGGGCCCTAATTACTGAAACTTTGAAAAATAAATAGTAATAAGACTCTTGAAGGCCCTAGTGCAAAAGCAAGAATTACATGTAACAGAGGAGAACAAATAGTCATGTATATATTTAGGAACTCATCAACAGAAGAATGACAGTCATTCCCTGCTAACTTTACATTGCCTGTATGCAAACCAGATGGAACAAATATTTAGTATGCACAGACCACAAAACACTTTTTAATAGTCCAGTACCGGGCTTCAGCACCTGATGTAATGCCTGAATCTACAAAGTAAAGCAGCACAAGAAAGTAGAAGTAGAACTTAAAGGGTACACCAGTGTCCAAAGCCATGTAGTAGCTAGGCTGGTTTTCTAAGAATCATACAATAGAACCATAGAATCAACCAGGTCAGAATAGACTTCGGAGATCATCCAGTCCAACCTATCACCCAGCCCTATCCAATCAACTAGGCCATGTCACTAAGTGCCTCATGCAGTCTTTTCAACACCGTCAGGGATGGCAACATGACCACCTCCCTGGGCAGCCCATTCTAATGACAAATCACTCTCTCTGTGGAAACTGAAGAAAGTAAATACATGTGGGAAAATTTTCTCCCTAGCAGGCATGAGCTGGTAAACCTCAGAGCTCATGCTGGGAACTGTCCTTGAGCTGTCTTGGGCTCAGGAAACCAAGCTGTAAATAATGAGCACCCACACACAGCTGCAGGGGGCTGAGCTTGCCATCCTGCAGGGGTGGACACCAGGGATTGTTTTGATACAGAGTGACCTATCTGTACCTTGCGCATAACTCTAAGCCAATCCGACAGAACCATGCTGGCAGTTGCCTGCCAGATGGTATAAATTGTGCTGAGCTGCAAGTAAACTTTGGAGTCTATTCTATCAACTCATATTGAGTGTTGTTATTTGTTCCTCTCCTTCCTGGGGCCTGAACCCTGTAGGTATTGCTGGACTGATCCCTCTCGAGCAAAACTTCCCAGCAAGTGGCGCCCGAACAGGGACCCAGGAGATAGGAGTAACAGCGAAGTGCGGCAGGTGGCGGTCTCGCTGGATGGAAAGCGCTGTGCCAGGGAGCTTCGAGCCAAGAGTACCTGGGGATTTTGCTGCACTGTGGGGCTGCTTTGGCCGGTTTGCAGTGGGATGCGGGACGAAGACATTTCAACATGGACTCGTCATTTTGTTCTGGAATGATGGAACAGGAGGTAGCGTTTTCACTTTCACTTTTTAATTGCTTTTTAGAAAAGCAGGGGGCTTGCATAAAGACCTCAGAAGTATCAGCATTGCTGGACTTTGGTAAAACACTAGATTATTTTAAGAAATGAGGGGAACTGTTCGCACTGGAAGCATGGCATGTCTATGAGACAGATCTGCGTAACACTACCAACTCAGAGAACCCCCCACAGAGTTTGATTTTTGACCAGCTGAAACGAGCCGTGGCAGCTGCAGCGCGATCAGAAACATCAGCTCCATCACCCCCTGATAACCCTACGCTGTCCTTTGAGGAGATTTTGTCACTGACAGAACCCTCTCCACCTCTGCCGACCGTTAAAGCTCCACAAACCAGCGTTTAAGACACATAGGAGCTGACCGCGAATGACTGGGGAGCGCCCCAACTGCTTGCTAATGGCAGCCGCCATGAGCACTCACCGGCAAAAGCTCTGAAGTTTTCTCAGTTTAAAAACGTTTCTCAGACCTACTGCAGCCCTGCATTCCACCTGATTCACTGAGCACCGCTGATGACCCGCCTACCGGACTCCTGCTAAGCATCTGACAATGCAACCCCTCCCCGTGCCTCCACCAACAGTAACACAGGAGAAGGATGACATCACCAAAAAGACAGAGGGACGAATAGCAGAGAAGAAGAAAACATAGGAGCAAGAAGCACAACAATGGGGACCATAGGAATGGGGGCTGGGAGACGGCCTTTCGCAAATCTCCTGAGAACGTGAGCCTTCCTGCTTTCCCGCCACCATCCCCCAGCGTTACCACCCTCCCTCGTCTGCAGAGCAGCCTCCAGCCGATGCAGACAGGAGTGTTCTGCTCTTAAAGAAACAGGCTTAATTTGTAATCTGGTTTTGATTGTAGTGGATCTTGGAAATTGAGAGTTTGCTGACTGGGAAGTTAATTGTAATAGGATAAGTTTTAGAATAGT